>CAWUFW010018309.1:0-226607 GCA_963921515.1 Calotriton arnoldi | reverse complement strand
GCGCACATCACAGGGAGTGGAGAAGGACTCACAAGATGGCTGACACTGGCTACTGCTGTGGGGAGCACAAGGCCCTGCTGGCAACTGTGCACCAACAAACAGCAGGACACCACTGACTGACATCCTGAGAGACAACTTACACTCCCTGCAATGCAAGCACGTTCCATGGTGGGATAACTGACTGGCTGGCTGGGTGGGTGGGAAGGAGGTCTGGCTGTCAACCAAACACAAGCAATGCAGACCATGTTCACACCCCAGAGAATACATAGAAATGCCCAAATAATGCAGGACAATGTGCCACACCAATATCAACCCCTGACTGTGACGACTTAGGACAATACAATGTACAGGCCCGCACCCCGAGGCACAGTCACAACTGTCAGGTGTGTCAACCACTGATGCCTGCAGAAACATGACATACATTGTTTGTGTCTCCCAAAAACAGGTGATGATGGGGACACAGCAGCAGACGCTGAGGAGTCCCAGTCCCAGGCTCAAGAGGATGCCGAGCTCACTGGCGTCGTACAGCCTCTGTCCTCCTCGGACAATGAACAACCTGGCACATCCGGTGCAAGTCAACATGCTGCACCAGCAGGACCACCAGCTGCAGCACCAGCAGGTCCACCAGCTGCACCCCTGCACCCACCCCTCCAACGACTGTCACCACGAATACCATCCCTGCCGACATGGACAGAATAAGGAGCAACACCAGCGCAGTGACCCTGGACCAACCTGGGGCCATGGACACCACCACCACCACCAACCCCCAAGGTGGACCAGGGTTATCTGTGCGTGCAACTGCACACACTGCACATGTCAGCAGGGGTGGTGGGAGGTGGGAGACAGAGGTCGCTGCTTGCAGACGTTGCTGGTGTGCATGAAGACCCACAACTGGTACGCATAGCTGATGCGTACCAGTCCAGCACCGGAGAGCTCAGCCAGGTAGTGGGGCTCCTCAGAGACATCAAACAGCAGCAGGCTGCCCATCATGCCCGCTTGGACTCCCACATGTCCCACGTGGAGTCACACATGTCACGTGTGGACTCCCACATGTCCCGCGTGGAGTCCAAGTGGGATGTACTACATGAGATGACGGCGGTGCACAGGGACATTTTACAATGCCTCCGCCAGATGAACAGCAACCAGTCCACACCTCCCTGTGTGCCAACAACATCTGGTACCGAACAAACTGCAACTGCCACAGGGAGGGAGGAGGACTCTGGCGGAGAGTCCCCTGCACCGCAGCAGCCTGCACTTGAGGGCCCCCCCCAAGAAGAGGGGTCGTCCGAGGAGGGGAAAGTGAGAGGCTGATGGCCAAGCGCAACTCCCAGGAAGCCTGAACCTGTTCTGGATTTTCGCCTTTGTGCACAGACTGTTCACCCTGTTGACGGCAACACTACTCCCACACATTGCATGGGGAGTACAAGTTGGAACAATGTGTCAGACAACTGTGGCCCCGATACTGGGGATCCTGTCTACCTGGACTTTCAATTCACCTAGGAACTTGGGATTGCAAGATTCATGTACAGCACAACCCATCCTATGCACTATTAACACAGATGTATCACAATAAACACACTAATACACCATACTTGCCTCTGTCGTGATTCCAACGTGGGTGCTGTTATGGGGATGATGAACTGCAAAATTACACTGTGTATGCGAACTGCTAACAGCAAGGACAACACAGGCATGTGAGTACAGGCAACGTGACACATATGAGGGAGACACACCACCAGGGGTACACAACACATACACACCTAGGCCATCTGACTCATTGCCTACACTGATGTTGCCAGGGAAGACGGTGCAATGCACAGACACCACACCCATTCCCAGTTGTAGTCAAGTAGCCCACAGGTGCAGTAAGCAAATGGCAGTCAAATGTGTGACCACAGACAACGCACATCACTAAGTGAAGCACAGGTTTATTACACAGTAGCAACATGCCGTAACCACTACAGATGCAAGGTAACCCCACCTGGTAGCGGGCACACAGTCAACAACTGTAGACGGAAGGAAGTCCATGGGTGTGGCGCACATCACCTGTAGGGACACAACAGCTACCAGCCTGGATGTGCAATCACGTCGTCGGTGGACACAGTTGACCAAACGAATCTGAAAGTACCCTGTGAAGGACAGAAATGACACACAGTCAAAAGCAATGCAGTACAGGACAGAACAGCAAAACTCATGCACAATACATGTTACAAGATACCCACCCAGAACCAAGTTAGCATGTCAACACTGTTGGGGAGTACAGCCCACCTGTCACCACACATCGCAACACACATCCTGTCAAGTAGCCCATGGACACACTCCAACAGCACCAGAGCACCACCCACACATCATGCCAACTCACATCATTCACATGGCACCTCAGGATACTCACATTCAGCTAAAGAAGTTGGTGATGAGCTGTGTGCGGACATCACCATCACCATCATCATCATCATCATCGTCACTGGCATCGTGGTCCAGGCCAGGATCCTCCACAGGTGGCGGATGTTGGTCATCGTCATCCTGGATGAGAGGCAACTCCTTCCGCACTGCCAGGTTGTGTAGCATGCAGCAGACGATGATAATCTTGCACACTTTCGCAGGGGCATATGGGAGGGACCCTCCGGTCTTGTCCAGGCAGCGGAAGCGGCTCTTCAGGAGACCAAAGGTCCGCTCAATCACTCTCCTGGTCCGACCATGTGCCTCATTGTAGCACATCTGGGCAGGTGTCACAGGGTTCCTGAGGGGTGTCAGCAACCATGGCATGTTGGGGTATCCCGAGTCACCTACGGACAGACAAGTGCACATCAGCTGACTTGGAAAAGTGGGCGGAATACTACAGATCAGATCACACACAATGGCACAAAGTCAGTACACACCGACAAGCCAGGCACGCTGGTTCTGCATCTGTGCCATCATCCTGGGGATGCGACTACTCCTCATCACAAAGGCATCGTGTGCTGAACCAGGGAAACGGGCACACACGTGTGTGATGGTCATGTCTGCAAGACACACAACCAGTGCATTGACCGAGTGGTAGTGCTTGCGGTTACGGTAGGCCTGCTCCTGGGCCTGTGGTGGTACCAAAGCCACATGTGTCCCATCAATGGAGCCAATGACATGCGGCATCCTCCCCAGGGCATAAAAGTCACTCTTCACGTCAGTGAGTCGTCGCAGTCTAGGGAAATAGATGTACCGGTTCAGGAAGAGCAACATTGCCGCCAAAACATCGCGGAGCACACGGCTGAACATGGTCTGTGACATCCCACCAGCAGACGCCACAGTATGTTGGAAGGTACCGGTGGCAAAGAAGTGTAGGGCTGCCATCACCTTCACCTTGGGGGTCAGCGCTGTAGGATACGGCCGGCCAGGCTGCAAATGTGGGGACAACTGCACTGCCAAATCCTCAATCAGCTGCCTGGTGAAGCGGTACCGTCGGATGCTGTCCCGTTCCACCATCGTTGCCAGGTCTGGGAATGGCCGATGGACAGCAGGAGCCCTGCAGTGCAGAGGAGAAGTAAGCAAGATCGTCAGTCACCCCACATATGCGGCATTGAACACACTCAAGATCCCAACATACATCATCATGAGGCACAACTACATGAAGTGTGCAGTACCGGAACGACATGTATGGTACATACATGGCCAACATCTGTCAACACGGTCCTACAGGTGGCATCAATTTGTCCCAGGTTGGCCCATTGGATATCATGATGCTGTGTCACAGTCACCCCCCACAGTGACATGTGAGGACAGATGTGCCCCAGGCACCACAGCTCAACGACAGGCACATTCCCAGGGACCCTGTAATGCCACATGGACACTGGCATCACCTGGAGTATCATGTGTACACCACAGCAAAACAAACATGACCCCCACAGGTAGTGGCCACACTTGCCATGGCAGGACAGACATGGACGTCTGTGACACACACGCACAACATCAGAGTCCATGCACACACAACGTGGATGTGGAGACTGTCTCCCATTGTGCACATGAAATCAGAGACATTGTAAACACTACATGCACAAAGACTGTGGAGGGCCATCACTATTGTGCCACTGGGACACCCTGGCTCAAACATACCGTCCCACATGGGACTCACGGGGTATGTGACATGACATACACAAACACCACTGTGAAATGTGACCATGACACATGCACAGATATGAACAGTTGCACATCACAGTGGTCACGTACACGTAACACCCAGGATCCTGTCCCCATGAACACGTGCACAGCCTGGGGGTGGCTGCCCACAGGTGACACCCACAGGACAACATGTACACCAACATACACACAATAGGAAATGCAGCCTTACATGCCTTATGATAAGGTTTGGACAGGCTGTCGTGATGTAGGTGTGCCCCTCACTCCCTGGGAGCTATCTGTGGCTGGCATATGTCCATCTGAGACAGGCATGCTGACCTATGCCAGTCACATGTACAGTGATGCGTTGAACCGCAATGGACCGATCGGTGCCTCCGGCCCGGCCCATTGCCTTCAATGTGTGCGGGTACAGCGTTGTACCCCTGTGCGCGTTGAACCGCAATGGACCGATCGGTGCCTCCGGCCGGCCCATTGCCTTCAATGTGTGCGGGTACGCGTTGTACCCCTGTGCGCGCTTGAACTGCAATGGACCGATCGGTGCCTCCGGCCGGCCCATTGCTTTCAATGTGTGCGGGTACGCGTTGTACCCCTGTGCGCGTTGTACCGCAATGGACCGATCGGTGCCTCCGGCCGGCCCATTGCCTTCAATGTGTGCGGGTACGCGTTGTACCCCTGTGCGCGTTGAACTGCAATGGACCGATCGGTGCCTCCGGCCGGCCCATTGCTTTCAATGTGTGCGGGTACGCGTTGTACCCCTGTGCGCGTTGTACTGCAATGGACCGATCGGTGCCTCCGGCCGGCCCATTGCCTTCAATGTGTGCGGGTACGCGTTGTAACCCTGTGCGCGTTGAACTGCAATGGACCGATCGGTGCCTCCGGCCGGCCCATTGCTTTCAATGTGTGCGGGTACGCGTTGTACCCCTGTGCGCGTTGTACCGCAATGGACCGATCGGTGCGCACCCATTGACAATGGGCTTGCCTGGCAACGGAAGCGTTTTCGAATTTCGAACGAGTCGGTTGCTGGAAAATCAGTTGGTCACCCACAACAATGTTGCAAAATCATGTATGTCATGAAGTTGAAGTTTTGAAGGATGCTGTGGGCGTGTTTTGGTGCTGCTATTCCATGGATTGGCCAGATTCAGAAGATGCAAACGACTTGGACCTATCACTTTGGACACAAGGGACAGTATCTGCCTCTCCAGCACATATATATTGCTGCCTGTTCACCTGAGAGCCCACTTGCCTGCACTACATGCTCCAGGACGACATCTGCCACTGCACTGCTGCTGTCTCTGCCCCTCTGGACCCTGCAATGGCACGTACTGTGGAGAGAGCCCCAGCCTTCAGCCTTGAGGAGAACCAGGCCCTGCTGGACAGCCTACTTCCACAGTACAGCAAGCTGTATGGGACACCAGGGGAGCAGGTGAGTGTTCTGTGCACCTCCTTTCTGAATGTGCATTTTGTCTGACTAGCAAGGCTGAAAGTCTGCACGCCACTGGCTAGCAGGCTCACTGAGTAGTTGTCACCCCCCATAGTGTGTAGTGACTTGCACTGGACAGGTATGGTGCAGTGACAGTGCTTCTGAACAGGGTTTTACTCCCCATGCAATGATACCATGTAGTGACTTCTGGAAAACTGTCCATGGGCAGCCGTGCACTGCCTGTGTACACCATGTGCCCCTGTGATTGCGACATGTATATGCAACTGTGTCATGCACGGATATGTTGCATGTGTAGTAATGGCCTTATCACTTTGTCATCCTGACAGGCTTCTGCCCATCGGAAGCATGAGATATGGAAGGACATCGTCCGGGCTGTCCGGTCCGTGGGGGTCTACAAGCGCCGGATCCGCAACTGCCAAAAGAGGTGGCAGGACCTTCGGGGCTGGACCCGGAGGATTGCACGGGTCCAGCTGAAGCTGTCGCCTCCTCGCAGGAGGGGCGGAACACGGACCCTGACCCCCCACATGCTCAGGATCCTGGCGGTGGTCTTTCCAGACCTGGATGGGCAGCTGAAGGCCAGAGAGCAGCAAGGAGGGGGTGAGTCAAAGACTGCACTGTGTACTCTGTCTAACATGCTATGTGCCCTCCTCGGGCCTGGTTAAACTGCCACAGTACAGCAGTCATGTTGTCCAGGAGCCATGTCCCTCTATTGTGCACTGCCCACTCCTCATCTGATACCCAGGTGTGGCCCTTACATGCAGGGAATTCTGTCACTTAGGACTGTGTCCTTGCAGTTTGCTTGACTCAAGGTGGGAGACAGCATCTGTTTCCCTGACTCTGTGGTGGGCATCATGGGTGGGTCCATTGCTTACACAATGCCTGTATTCTGACATGTATTCAGCGTGTTACTTTGATCTGTGGTCCAATTGCTGAGCTGATCCACCACATGTGGCTGGGGTATCTGGCACACACCCATGCTGCGGGTGGGAACAATGTTTGGGCCCCAGGAGTATGTATATGACGTGTGTCACACATACTTAGCCAGCTGCCTACAGTCCAGGGCTCATCCCTCATTCATGTGGGGCTGGACAGTCATGCCTACTCCAGGCCATACAATACACTCTGAACTCCCACTCCCGTGTATCAGCTGACACATTGTGCGCAGTGATTTGACCCCTCAGGTGTCTGCCTCTGTGTCAGTGTGCTGTGGATTAGTCGCCAGGACTGCTGTGGAGTTTCTTGGTAGGGGCTCAGCATGCCACTGGAGATGTGACCATAGGAGACGATACTTGTGTGACACATAGGTGTCTGATCAGCTGCCCATGCAGACTGGGGCATGTGAATGTGAAGTTCAGGCAGCTGTTCCCCATGCACAGCAGAGTGTGAGGGGCTCAGGTTCAGAGGGTAGTGTCACAGGTCTCCCATATGTCCAATAGGTATGACCTGGACAGATGAGGGTTAAGAGGATGTGTTGTGGGGGGATGTACATGTGCACTTGTGCAGCTCCAGGACTTGCATTCCCCATGACCTACTATTGTGACACAGTGCAGAGTGTTGTTGTCTGGCTGCAAAGTCATACATCACTGAGACAGTGATGTATGACTTTGCAGTCATGCCTCCACCATGGCATGTGTCTACTGATTGGTGAGCCTGCAGGGGAGTGACATGTGCTACATGCACACCATAGTGGCGCTGGCTATCAGGACATGGGTGCATCATGGTGTCTGTCGCTGGTATGCATCACATGCATTTCCTATTTGACTCTGGGCATCCCTTTCATCCGGAAACCTGTACTGACTCAGTGGCAAGAGCTGTGATGTGTCCACACCGTGTCCTCTGCACTGTCCAACTACTGTGTACTTGGTGCATGTGTCAACACTGGGGTGTTGCAATCCAACAGACACCAGACAGATGGGTGCAAGGCCATGTGGGATGTGAGTGCCATGCTTGGCATCAGACTGACAATTGACTTCTCCTGTTCAATTAGGGCACTTTTAGCAATGTACAACTGATGATGCCAGGGCTTGCTCTGTGATGTGCTGTGCTCACAGTGGTGTGTGCGTTATGTGCAGGTGACTGATGTCTGTCTGTATCCCCATTGTTTGCAGATACATCCACGGCCACGGAAGGGGACAGCTCCACGGACCAGGAGGAGCCAGAGAGCCAGACTGGGTCAGCAGCCGAGGAGTGGTCGGAGGGACCCAGTGGCACGGAGGGCGAGGGGAGCCACACCGAGGAGTCCTCAGCAGCATCCACCTCAGCTGAGGACCAGAGCAACTCGGAGGATGACTCCCTTGTGGAGGCGGGTGTCAGCAGCCACCACACCCCAGCTAGTGTTGCTGTCCCCGCCACCACCAGCACCACCACCGCCCTCCCATCGGCTCCCATTCCCCAGGTCCGTGGAGGCTCCCATGTCCGGGAGCGTGTTTCCTTTGGGCCAGGCACCGCACCCCTGCCCCTGTGTCCCCTGCTGCCCTGAGTGAGGAGTCTGTGTACCTCCTTCGCCAGCTCCATGTAGGGCAGACAGCCATGCTGAGTGTCCTCCATGCGCACACCGCGCTGTTGACTCAGCTGGTGTCGTTCATGGAGGGCATCTCATCGGGCATGTCTGACCTACAGAGGGGCAATAGGTCCATGGACTCCTCCCTGACGGCAGCAGTGTCCCTCCTCAAACGGTCCCTCACCCCTCCTGCCTCTGCTCCATCCACACTCCCCAGCACCTTACCCGTCCCAAGCACACACACACCGGCACAGGCACACACCAGCACACACACATCCAGCACACTGACACACACGCCAATGACAAAACGCACACGCACGCACATTCAGGGGACTGAAGCCAGACTCACAGGGGATGGGGCCCTGGAACACACACACGCATCCACATGCACTGCGCAGTCCTCAGTTCCCTCTCCCTCCAAAGCACCCTCCCTTGCCTCACATGCAACCCCAAAGTCACAGCAGCTCTTCCTCTGTGACCTCGGCCTCTTCCCCACCGATGAAGCTGCTCCAGCATCCCGGGGGAAGAGGAAGCCCACCCACACGGAGCAGAGTGCCCCTCGCCCCCGGACACCCTCCCCCAGGCGCAGACGGACTGAGGCCCCCACCCGCAAGTCCCCCGGAGTGGTAAGACAAAGACCCCGCCACCGCCCTGCAGCTCAGGCACAAGGTCTCCGTCCTCCATCCCTCAGGCCCCCACTGCACAGGTGCCCCCACCACACCCTGCCCCAGGTTCCCCCACCCACAGATATACCATCCCCAAGAGGATCAGGCCTTCTCCCCCTGCCACTTGCTCTCCCAGCACCACACCCCCGCTGCGCTTGTCTGTGCCACTGATGTGGTGAGGGTGTCCTCCCCCTCTGTCCAACCCACCTTGCCTGTTCCCCATTCTCCTCCCCTGGAGGTAGGCACTGCAGTGGAGTCCACTACCGCCCTGTCTGACTTGGGCACTGCAGTGGCGGACCTGTCCACCCCATCTGCAGGGTCCACTGCAGTTGTGCCGGCACCCACGACATCTGAGTCATGCCCCCAGTTGTGCCGGCACACACCATGTCAGACACCTCCACTGCAGTTGTCAGTGGCTCTCCAGCACCCACCACCCCTTCCCTGACTCCCCCTGGTGAGCCCTGATCCTGTCCCTGCGGTGCCTGGCCTGCCCCCCGGTTGCCCCTCCTAGTGGATTGTCCCTGGTTTTGTGCAGGCATGCGTAGGGTGACATCTGCCAGTGTCACCCTGTTTGAACTTTGACAATGGACTGGCCATTGGCCTTTGCTCTATTTTTTCTGGACGTCGTTATCAAACAACACATATGCTGAATAAAGCAACTTTCTTTTCTCTAGTGCTCATGCTTCAGATGTACATGTTGTTGGTGCTGCTAACCATGCCCTTGCTGCAGTGATGGTGATATCTGGTCTCATGATTATGAAGTGTTACTGTGCAGGAACCCATGTGGTCCAGGGGGAATGTGTCCTATCATGTGGTGTATCCATGTCATCAATAGCAGCATCTGAGGGTGTCATGTGTTCAGTATTTGGCAATGGGTTTCCTACTTACATTGGCAATTTCATATCTGTGGCTTCCACCCCTGCACATCTGTTGTGCCTGCCATCGTTGCATTTGTCTACTTCCCTGACCGTGTTGCCATCTCCAGTGGACATGCAGGTTTGGGCATCAATGGGGAAGGACTCATCCGTGTAGTCAGTGCAACATTGCTATACAAGTGTGTTGGATCTGTGCTGATGATTCCGTTGGCACATCCATGACCAGGCTGATGTGATGGGAGCCCTCATTTGGTGCTAATTGTTGATTGTGTGACCAAGTGCTCAGCTGACATGATGGGGCCCTACTGAGGCAACATATGGCACAGCTTTCCTCACACAGGAGTGGAGTCCCCTCATGGCAGTGTGTACACGTGTGACATTGCCTGCGCACAAGGTGTGTGTTGTATGTGCATGTCTGTGTGTTCACTTCCATTCATCTGCGCATGCTGTGATCCCTAGTGTTGTACCTGTTTGTGATGCTTGCTGACTTGAGCTATGTTCCCCCAAAGTCTTCTCCCTGTGTTCTCTGTGATGTGGGTGCATGGCACATTACTGGTCATCAGGGTGTCACCCATAGGTGGGTTTTCGGTCAGGGCTGAGTTTGTGTGCAGACGCAGATGGGTCACAGTCAGGTTTCCCCTTGGCACTTGTTGTTTGCCCCTGTCATGTGATTTCCAGTTTGTGTTATCTTTCAGTGATTGTGACACGTTGTGTGTGTGACTGCTGGCACTCCTCAGGGTCCGGGCTGCAATGTTGGTTGTTGTCTATGTGTGTTCTTTGTGGGTGACCTTGGCTTCTTCATTGGTGTGTGACTGTGGCTGGGATCCCATTGGTCGGTGTGGTATTGCCGTCATGTCCATGTACAGCGTAGTGTGCAGTGTGTCAGACATTCAGGAGTCTTGTTGAGTGTCCATGTGTGATGTGTTTCTACACCTTGGTTCCCACCCACCACCCTGGAATAGTCATGGGTGCATGTGCAATGTCACCAGTGCATGTGTACTTCACTGCTGCACATTGTCAGAGGTCGAGGGGTGTGGTGTTGAGTGTGTGCAGATGAGAGTTGTTGCCCGGCTAGGCCCCTGCCTCCATGTTGGCCTTGGCTTACTGGCCATGCTGATTGATTTGTGCTTGTGTAGGTGTGATGGTAGTTTGTTGCTCAGGACACCTGACTGTGGTTCACAGTGTGAACGACATTTAGCTTTGTCATCACAGTGGTATTTTTATTCAGCCCAGGGTCACCACATTGTGGGGGCCCTGGGGGTGGTGCTGTGGTGTGTCTGTGTCTTGCTGTGTCAGTTGCTGTTCCTACGTGCCTGTGTGACATGTGTGTTTTGTGCTCCCTCTCACCTGACAATGCCTGCTTGCCCACATAGGGGATTTGGATCCATGAGTTACCTTAGTGTGGCAGTGTATGCACATCTGTATGATTGGTATTCAGCTCTCCTCATGTGTTGTGTGGTTGCCTGGGGACACTGGCACCCCCACCCCTCACCTGCTGTGTATGATGACAGTGTTGGTCTGCCTGTTTGTGTTTGTGCATCTGCACCACTGCATTGGCATATCTTGGGTGTGCCATTGGCTGTATGTTGTTTGGTGTGTTTCCCCTGCTGTCCCTGGGACTCCTAGGTCATCGGTCAGCACAGTGATCATGGTTTGTGTGTCCCATTGCTGCCATGGTATGGTATCTGTTCACCTCACATCTGCTGTCTCCACAGGATATCTGCATTTGTGTGCCCATTGGTGCAAATATGTGGTTCTGCATTCTGATGGTCACTTCTGTCATTGTGTCATTGATGACTGTTGACGGTCTCAGCCCCCATGGGTGTTGTTTGTCTGCACATGGCCAAAGGAATGTTTCATTTGCACTGCAGTATTTGGCTCCCCCAATTTATGTTGCAATGGGACACATACACTACTTTGCCACAGATGAGTTTTTGGTTCTGTGACCAGGAATGATCCATGCAGTTTGGCAGTTGCAGCTCTTTCTTTGTCAACAATTACCTTTTGGTCACTGTGATGATGAGGGTGTAGACCCCATTGCCACAATGGTCAAAATGTGCTTCAGCTATGGACCCCACACTTGCCTTTTGGTCACTGTGATGATGGGGGTTTAGACCCCATTGCCACAATGGTCAAAATGTGCTTCAGCTATGGACCCCACACTTGCCTTTTGGTCACTGTGATGATGGGGGTTTAGGCCCCATTGCCACAATGGTCATGGGCTGCTTGCATTGTGGGTGCCACACACATATATGTGTGGCACATGTGCTAGGGGGTCACATTGTATGTTCAAAGTCATGTTCGGTGTTGTAGGCATTTGACACAGCCTACACACGCTTGTCATGGTGGTGGGGGGATGTCTTAATCTTGCATTCCCTAGGTTGTGGTGTGCTTGTTGTGTCATGCATTGTCCATCCTATGAGTGGGGGTGGTAGTAGTGGTGGGCATCCTGCCCCCCGTGGGTGAGGGTGGTAGTAGTGGTGGGCATCCTGCCCCCCTGGCTAAGGGTGGTAGTAGTGGTAGGCATCCTGCCCCCCCTGGGTGAGGGTGGTAGTAGTGGTGGGCATCCTGCCCCCCTGGCTAAGGGTGGTAGTAGTGGTAGGCATCCTGCCCCCCTGGCTAAGGGTGGTAGTAGTGGTAGGCATCCTGCCCCCCGTGGGTGAGGGTGGTAGTAGTGGTGGGCATCCAGCCCCCCCTGGCTAAGGGTGGTAGTAGTGGTAGGCATCCTGCCCCCCCTGGGTGAGGGTGGTAGTAGTGGTAGGCATCCTGCCCCCCTGGGTGAGGGTGGTAGTAGTGGTGGGCATCCTGCCCCCCTGGCTAAGGGTGGTAGTAGTGGTGGGCATCCTGCCCCCCTGGCTAAGGGTGGTAGTGGTGGTGGGCATCCTGCCCCCCCTGGGTGAGGGTGGTAGTAGTGGTAGGCATCCTGCCCCCCCTGGGTGAGGGTGGTAGTAGTGGTGGGCATCCTGCCCCCCTGGGTGAGGGTGGTAGTAGTGGTAGGCATCCTGCCCCCCCTGGGTGAGGGTGGTAGTAGTGGTGGGCATCCTGCCCCCCTGGCTAAGGGTGGTAGTAGTGGTGGGCATCCAGCCCCCCCTGGCTAAGGGTGGTAGTAGTGGTGGGCATCCTGCCCCCCTGGGTGAGGGTGGTAGTAGTGGTAGGCATCCTGCCCCCCTGGGTGAGGGTGGTAGTAGTGGTAGGCATCCTGCCCCCCCTGGGTGAGGGTGGTAGTAGTGGTGGGCATCCTGCCCCCCTGGCTAAGGGT
The DNA here is from genome assembly GCA_963921515.1 of Calotriton arnoldi. Taxonomy (NCBI): domain Eukaryota; kingdom Metazoa; phylum Chordata; class Amphibia; order Caudata; family Salamandridae; genus Calotriton; species Calotriton arnoldi. Next base: position 213,757 of record CAWUFW010018309.1, on the reverse strand, counting down.
GTTAGTAGTGGTGGGCATCCAGCCCCCCCTGGCTAAGGGTGGTAGTAGTGGTAGGCATCCTGCCCCCCGTGGGTGAGGGTGGTAGTAGTGGTGGGCATCCTGCCCCCCTGGCTAAGGGTGGTAGTAGTGGTGGGCATCCAGCCCCCCCTGGCTAAGGGTGGTAGTAGTGGTAGGCATCCTGCCCCCCTGGGTGAGGGTGGTAGTAGTGGTAGGCATCCTGCCCCCCCTGGGTGAGGGTGGTAGTAGTGGTGGGCATCCTGCCCCCCTGGCTAAGGGTGGTAGTAGTGGTGGGCATCCAGCCCCCCCTGGCTAAGGGTGGTAGTAGTGGTAGGCATCCTGCCCCCCCTGGGTGAGGGTGGTAGTAGTGGTAGGCATCCTGCCCCCCCTGGGTGAGGGTGGTAGTAGTGGTGGGCATCCTGCCCCCCTGGGTGAGGGTGGTAGTAGTGGTAGGCATCCTGCCCCCCTGGGTGAGGGTGGTAGTAGTGGTGGGCATCCTGCCCCCTGGCTAAGGGTGGTAGTAGTGGTGGGCATCCAGCCCCCCTGGCTAAGGGTGGTAGTAGTGGTAGGCATCCTGCCCCCCTGGGTGAGGGTGGTAGTAGTGGTAGGCATCCTGCCCCCCTGGGTGAGGGTGGTAGTAGTGGTGGGCATCCTGCCCCCTGGCTAAGGGTGGTAGTAGTGGTGGGCATCCAGCCCCCCTGGCTAAGGGTGGTAGTAGTGGTAGGCATCCTGCCCCCCTGGGTGAGGGTGGTAGTAGTGGTAGGCATCCTGCCCCCCTGGGTGAGGGTGGTAGTAGTGGTGGGCATCCTGCCCCCTGGCTAAGGGTGGTAGTAGTGGTGGGCATCCAGCCCCCTGGCTAAGGGTGGTAGTAGTGGTAGGCATCCTGCCCCCCTGGGTGAGGGTGGTAGTAGTGGTAGGCATCCTGCCCCCCTGGGTGAGGGTGGTAGTAGTGGTGGGCATCCTGCCCCCTGGGTGAGGGTGGTAGTAGTGGTAGGCATCCTGCCCCCCTGGGTGAGGGTGGTAGTAGTGGTGGGCATCCTGCCCCCTGGCTAAGGGTGGTAGTAGTGGTAGGCATCCTGCCCCCCTGGCTAAGGGTGGTAGTAGTGGTAGGCATCCTGCCCCCTGGCTAAGGGTGGTAGTAGTGGTGGGCATCCTGCCCCCCTGGCTAAGGGTGGTAGTAGTGGTAGGCATCCTGCCCCCCGTGGGTGAGGGTGGTAGTAGTGGTGGGCATCCTGCCCCCTGGCTAAGGGTGGTAGTAGTGGTGGGCATCCAGCCCCCCTGGCTAAGGGTGGTAGTAGTGGTAGGCATCCTGCCCCCCTGGGTGAGGGTGGTAGTAGTGGTGGGCATCCTGCCCCCGTGGGTGAGGGTGGTAGTAGTGGTGGGCATCCTGCCCCCTGGCTAAGGGTGGTAGTAGTGGTAGGCATCCTGCCCCCTGGGTGAGGGTGGTAGTAGTGGTGGGCATCCTGCCCCCTGGCTAAGGGTGGTAGTAGTGGTAGGCATCCTGCCCCCCTGGCTAAGGGTGGTAGTAGTGGTAGGCATCCTGCCCCCCTGGCTAAGGGTGGTAGTAGTGGTAGGCATCCTGCCCCCCTGGGTGAGGGTGGTAGTAGTGGTGGGCATCCTGCCCCCTGGCTAAGGGTGGTAGTAGTGGTGGGCATCCAGCCCCCCTGGCTAAGGGTGGTAGTAGTGGTAGGCATCCTGCCCCCTGGCTAAGGGTGGTAGTAGTGGTAGGCATCCTGCCCCCCTGGGTGAGGGTGGTAGTAGTGGTGGGCATCCTGCCCCCTGGCTAAGGGTGGTAGTAGTGGTAGGCATCCAGCCCCCTGGGTTGGGGTGGTGGTGCGCATTCAGGCCCCTGTGTGCATATGTGGCATTGGTGATGGGCATCCCGCCCCTATGGTGCTGCTGTTGCTGGTGTAAGTATATTCAGATTCCCCGTGTATGTGTGTGATGTGTCGTGTACGTGTTGTATGTGTTTTGTGGTTGGTGTCTGGCTTACCTTCTGCGCCGTACGCGTCCGTGCCTGTTCCGGTAGTAGATGTAGAATATTGGTATGATCGGGACGAAGGGATTCATGGTTGGTTCGTGTCGTTCGTCCTTCTCGTTGCTTCGCTCGTCCTCGCCGCTTCGCTTCGGTCCCTGTCGCTTCGCGCCGTCCTCGCCGGTGCCGTGTTCGTCTCGTAGCCGTGGATTGTGTTGTGGCGCGAATCGGAGCTTATGTGCGCCTCTCCCGGATGCTTTGACGTGCCGCGGCGTAGCGACGGGTTCGGCGCGTACGGGAAGCGCATCGCACTCTGTCCGGCCGGACGGGGCTGCATTTTTCCTTCCGTGCGACTCGATTCGGCGTTTCCGGATTCGCCTCGGTCGGAGAACAGGACCTGGTTTGGGTGAGTACGGCTCGGCCGGAATTTTTGCTGTTGTGCGCATCGTACTTGCTCGTTCGGTGTGCTGTACGGATCGGTCGGGAAACAGGCTTTCGCATGGCTTTTTTCCCGGCCGAATAGTATTGGGTGCGCCTCCGACCGAGATCGGAATCGGCCCCATAGTGTAGTTTTATAATGAAATTGACCCTGATGCAATTTCTTATGTCGATGACATATACCTAACGAACAATGAATTGAATCCCCATCTTGCGCGAGTGGATCGCATCATTACACGATTTACAGCTCTGTGCTACAAATTCAATTTTGCTAATTCACATATTGCGCTTCTGGCCTTTCTCTTTCTCGGCTATGAACTGAACAATGAGGGTAGGGGTTTGGCGCCCCATTTTATGGAGAAGAGTGCTCAATTGCAACCTCCTACCCTCAAAATTGCAGTCGCTGCTAGGTTTTTTTAACTTCGGCAGGACTTACATTCCAGACTGTGCTCAGTGTATCAAACCTCTTTTTGCTTTGATTTACCCATCCTTTTTTGCTTCCTCTTGGCTTCCGGAACACACCACTGTGCTACATGCTTTGCAGTCTGACTTACTTGCAATGCAGTATTTACAAACTAGATTAAATACTACAAATTTGGTCATCCGGATTCTGCCCGAAGCGATCAGTTTCACTTATGTGACTTTTAATGAGGGTGACACAGTCCCAATCGCTTATAAATCGCATCTGTTTACACCTTCGGAATTGTGTTTCTCTTCTACTGAAACAATTCTCACCGCTGTGCAGATGGCATTTTTGTCATTTCTCCCATGCCCGCTCAGGAGGCGGTCACAAAAGCCTACGTCATTGACATCGGCTGATGTCCGTTTATTTTTGACCCTTCTTTGCCTACACAAGAATTTCTTCAGTATGAACATGTTCACCCTTTCCCTTCTTCCATACTTCCTTTGGATGAGTACAAATGTCTCATTTACACTGATGGTTCAGCTCAACCGGCCATAGGTTCTAAGCAGGCTTATTCAGTGGCTTGCGCTATTGTCGTAGGTACAATGAAAGACAGAGTTTTTACTTCTACCTTGGTACACATGCAGGGGCAGATTTACAAGCCCCTTGCGCCACTTTTGCGTCACTTTTCCCATGTTAAAAGTGAAGCAAAAGTGGCACAAGGGGCTTGTAAATCTGCCCCGCAGTCTCTTGGAGACTGCACGGCCCACTTGGCCGAATTAAGTGCCCTTCTCTTAACTCTTGAATATGCTGATCCTGAATTACCCACCTTTGTTGTTTGTGATTCTTTTTACAGCGTACAGTCTTTTAATTGCAATTAGTTTGTTTGGGGAACAAAACTATTTTCGGGATTTTAAAGGTAGCACAATCAAGCATATTGTCAATTAAACAAATTAAAGGTTCCACTGTGTCGCGTCCACCACAAACTCTTCTGTTTATTTCTAATCATCCTTTTGGTTGATTTACTTTGATCATTGCGGTCCTTTAATGTCCGACACTGCTTTCAAATATTTTTTGGTTGCAGTGGATTCTCGCACCATATTCCTCTGGGTTTGTCTGCAGCGCTCTGCAGATGCTCGCACTGTTATAAAGGATTAGCATGTCTTTGTCGGGACTTATGCCTGTGGCACTTTCCATTCAGACCAATGTCCGGCTTTTGCTTCTAAGGCTTACCGTGATTCGATGAAGTCCATAGAAGTGCAGGTGCATTTCTCATCTCCATATCGGCCCGAGGGCAATTCTGTTGTGGAACGGATGAACCGTGACTTAAAGCAATCTTTAACAGCAAGGGTATTAGGTACGGGCCGTGGCTGGTTAACTTACCTTTATGGGGTTCAACATGCTCTCAATAATCTCCCAAGAAGATCTGCAGGTGGATGGACCCCGTACGAAATGCTTTTTGGTATGAAGATGTTTGTTCCAGACCTTGATGGTGTAGATGTTGTGGCGGCAGCCGCAACATTTGACGTAGATAACCACTGTACTGTCTTACAGGATCTGAAAAAGTGTCATGATACACTGGCAAAATCTCATTTTTCATCTACTTCGCCTGGAGAAGCAGCAGTTCTGATTCCTGTTTCGGGATGGCTACCTAAAGTTGGTGATCTAGTTCAAGAAAAGGTTGCGATCAAGAAAATATTCGGTTTCTGCTGTTCCAGTGCTTGGTCTTCAGGATACCCAAACTGTGAGTTTACCTCCTCTGCCAGACTCCCAGGATAATCGTTTTATTTCAATTGACCATGTCAAGCTACACCATATGGCCGATACTGAATAGTATCCCTCGTGGTGTCCCAGGACGGAATATTCCTTTGCAGCCTGTGAGATCTGTTCTTTCTGATTCTCCCCGACTGACGGAGGGGGATGTTGAGTCTTCAGTTGAGCTGATATCTGTTTTACCTTCCACACCCTCCCCAATGGAAATCGTTTATTCTGATCCACCCATTGCGTCCCCTATGTGAATACAACCCTTAAATTCAAATCCAGAATCCCAGCCTTCGTTGTTTCAACTGAGTTCATCTGGTTATTATATCAATCAAGACAATTTTTCTTCGGACAATTCTTTGTTATCTTCAGCTTTATCCCCACCACCAGTGAGGATTTGTGTATTCGTATCTTAGTTAAAACGCACTTATCTAGTTCCCCCTTGGACGTATGTCTGGATCTTGTTTTCCATGGTATTTTTGTTCATGTGGATTGGGCTTGTGACTGTTTTTGTCTTCTTGATTAATGGCCACTGTTAGACCTGGCACCATTGGCGTGGGTCTCCCCTCCATTTTTTGCTTTTTGTCTCCTCTGTGTTTGCTGGTGTTAGATGCTCTGGGCGCTGTGCCACAGCCATTCTGTGCCACAGCGTGAATGCTCCGTATTGTAAATTGACTGTATGAATTGATGTTCCCATAATTGGCTCATTTGGTTTAACTGTTAGTCTCTAGTATAGTGCATCGTGCGTGCCCAGGGCTGGTAGACCGAATGCTGCTGGTGGGCCTGCAGCGCTGATTGCGCCACCCACAGAAGCGGCTTGAAAAGTGGAAAGTCGAATTTAGTATGCCTGAGCTCAGAATATTAAAGTACATCTTTTTGTGAGGGTTATTTCTATATTCTGTGACTGAAAATACCACTTTGGGAAAGTGGGTATTTTCTTGCCTAAGTCTTCCAGTGTGCTCTGCTGTTATGTGTATTGGTTGTCTGGTTTTGGAGGGACAGGGTAGGTTGAACTCGACCTGGGTCGAGTAGAGAGATCTGCAGCTGGAGTATGGGGAGGGGTGACCCTTTGATCTGAGCAGGGCTGCGCCTGGCAAGGTGAATGATGGCTCCCCCTCCCACGGTGCGTCTGATGGCAGACCCCCTCTCCTAAAGGGCAGGATGCCACCTCATAAACAACGTGCCCCAGGACCTCCCCGAACTGGTTCTGACTGGGTTCAGTGATTTGTGACTTTTGAGAGAACAAAGGCGAGGGGGGTATAAAGATGTGCACGAAAACCCCCACGAGGGTGTTACTTCTGTATGCCAAGACGAACCTCTGTCCGTGTAACTAGAGGGAAAGCACTTTGAAACTTTCATCCATCTTGCTGAAGCAACTACCCAAGGGCCTGATTTGAGCTCGCCTCCTGCTGAAGTCTCAGGGACATTAGACTTCACCCATCAGCCGTCTGGATTCCTATTTGAGGGGGATTCTACCCGCAGGTGAGGCCTCTGTTGAGAATTCCAGAGCCTCTGGTTCTACTGCAGGGAACGTGGGCTGAAAGTCGCTATCGCTATTGTGGGCCGCTGCAGCTGAGGAGCTGTGCCGCTGAGTGCCCGCATTTGCCATCCTACGGAAATCATCGCTATTGTGGGCCGCTGCAGCTGAGGAGCTGTGCCGCGGAGTGCCCGCATTTGCCATCCTACGGAAATCATCGCTATCGCGGGCCGCTGCAGCTGAGGAGCTGTGCCGCTAAGTGCCCACATTTGCCATCCTACGAAAATCATCGCTATCGCTATTGTGGGCCGCTGCAGCTGAGGAGCTGTGCCGCTGACTGCCCGCATTTGCCGTCCTACGAGAATCATCGCTATCGCTATTGTGGGCCGCTGCAGCTGAGGAGCTGTGCCGCTGAGTGCCCGCACTAGTCACCACTTCCAGGATCTTGTTACCACCTGCGGGTGCCGCTGGGTGCCCGCCTTTAAGCCCCGTCCCAGGATTATCGTGAGTGCACGCCGCGGACCGCTACAGCCAGGAGCTGTGGCCGCTGCGAGTCCGCCTGTCATCACATCGGCTTCCTTGTGAGGCTGCGTTCCGTGCCCCTTTACATCTCAGGTACATTGTGCATCACGGGGTCGCGTGGACCCCGGCCCCGAACTAAGTCCGTTCCACCCCCGTTTCGAGTGCCTTTATTGCTTTTGAAGTGAATCTGTAATTGTGTGCATTGTGGCTCCTTGAGTGCTTTTAGCCTAGTGTTCAGTCTATATAAAGATAACTATTTTTCTATAACTACTTGTGGTGTCCGTTTGTAGCGTCTCTCCTGTGTTATTGCATATGGTCATAAATGCTTCACACACTGCCCTGAGATAGGCCTGTCTGCTCGTGCTATGTTACCACAGGGTTGAGCAGGGGTTATCAAAGGGTGTAGCCCCCTTACTCTGACTTAGGAAGAAGGATCCCTATTTGGACCTCGGCGCCAGCCGCGGCCAACTAGAGATCCCCATTTCTAACAGCCACTACCTCCCGGAACGTTCTGCTGCAGAGCAAGTCGATGGGATGTTGGACCCGATTTCATCCTCGCATAAAATGAAAAGAGATCAGTCCCTTGTTAACATTTCAGCGGTCCCAGTCACTGACTGAGTTATATGGGACAAAGTACCATTCAATGTATTTGGTCCTACGGAGTCCCTACAGATATCATATGTATTCCGTGGGTTTATGGGTGATGTGATAATACCTGGGTTACAATCAGACGATTGGGATATAAATGCTGTGAATTCGATGTTTTCCGAATTACGATATACTGATTTTGATACTGAAGATTTATATTTGAATTCTGCTAACTATAAAGATTTGTTATGCTATCAACATTATGGTCATCACTTTTTGCACAGAGCAAATGGAAAGCGTCCCCATTTTAACTATACTCAATGGGTAGACTCAAAAGATCAGTGGTATAATATTAGGTATATCGACGCCACCTAGGAAAAATCACACATTTATCGGTTATGAACAGTATCAAAGTGCGGTGTTGTAAGGTGAGGAGAACCACCAACCTCCCCCAAAATTGTAACCAAAGCCAACAGAACAGATAAACACAATCTCAGCACACGTCTGCAAAGGAAAAACAAATAACTCATAAAAGTGTGCACAAATTCTAGACACAGTGTTCGTAATCCTCTTTTTCTTTTTATTCTTTTCCTTCCGTTATTTCATAAAGTTCTTTGTCAGCCAACACGTGGAAAAGAATAAAAAGAAAAAGGATTACGAACACTGTGTCTAGAATTTGTGCACACTTATATGCGTTATTTGTTTTTTACCTTGCAGACGTGCTGAGGATTGTGTTTATCTATACTCAATGGGAACATTGCCCAACTCCATCCCAGGATAGTTCCAGCACACAAAAAATGAAGTACACTTATTTCACCGGCTATAACCTTTTGGATCCGGTATCATATTATTTTAAATTGGCTTTCAATCTTTCAAAAAAATACATGCTTACTCAATTTATGCATCTCATTTTATTGCCAAATTAGCCCTGTCGAGTAGTTCGTATGAATCCCCAGGACCTGAGCATTTTGGATTACCTAAACTGAGGGCTTGGTGTCCAAACTGCTTCCGGATACCCCCACAGGATATTTCAGCCATTAGACCAGCTAGCTCTACAGTGCCACTACCACCCCCCTGTATCTTACAGTGGTGTAGGTAGTTTCTGGCAACCACTGGACATGACAACTCTGATTCCTCAGGGATCATGGAAACAGCACAGTACTTTTCGCTCAGTCACTCGTGCTTACTTATTCTAAGAAAATACACAGGATGGCGGTTAGGACGTTTCAACAAGTATTTATTGGTCCAGCGTCTGTCTTGTGTAAAACATATTTGCTGCGAAAATCAGGAGACAGAAGAATATGAAAGTAATACTAAGTACTAATATAGTAAACAGTAGATACATTTCTAACATAGTGCTAAGAAGATGAACATATAGAGTTCAGTTAAACAGTAGCACTTGCATCCTCCTAAAATGCACGCCCTACGTAATCTGCCGAAATGTACCTAGCCTAGATATGTAGGTGTAGCATGTATATGCATATGGATATATTTGTATGTAGCCAAGAATCCCCTAGGGAAGAACCAACACCCTCACTTGATGGGAGAGAATGAAAGACGACATCTCTGCTCCGAGGATGACACCCTGCAAGGGATGTCAGGCCGCTGCATGTAGAAGATTCAGCATGCAGGACTCCGTGTCAGCATGGAAGGAATTCTCCTCTAATTTGCAGGGGGGAATAAGTGTCTTATATACTAGAGTGGTCACTCCAGGGTTTCTTCTAGAATGGATATGGTGCAGAGGCAGAATACCGAGTCATAAATATCGAGTTGCACAAATATCGAGGCATAAATATCGTGGGTCAGAAATATCGACAGCAAGAATATTGTGGTCAAGAATATCGAATTTAAGGTAAGTAATATCGATTTTAAAAATATAGAAGTGTTTAATATCGTTTTTATTATTATGTATTTTAGTATATATTTTATATGTATGCGATGTGTTTTTTTGTATAAGAATTGTTTGTATTTTTAATATATGTGTTAAATTTTTAGTAGTAGTTTTTTTTTATTTGAATTTTGCGCTTTTAGTTCCGTAGCGGGTTGTGGGTTTATAGGGGAATAGGGTGGGAAGTAATTTAATTATATTGAAGTTACTAATTTATTTTTATTTGAATTTTGCGTTTTTAGTTCCGTAGCGGGTTGTGGGTTTATAGGGGAATAGAGAGCGAAGCAATTTAATTATATTACATTTAATAATTAATATTTATTTATTAATATATATATATTTTTTTATATATTTGTTTAATTGAGATGTTATAGTGTTAAATGTGTAAAGTAAATTATTATTATTTAATAATTGGTTAATTAAATTTAATCAATTAATTGGTAATTATGGTAATTATGTAATTAATTTTAGATGTGTGTTGTGGTGTTTATAGGTGTAAAGGGTGGAAGTAATTTATTTTTAATTTATGAATTAATAATTGGTTGGTAATTAACTTTATTTAATTAATTGGTTATTAATTTTGGTAATTGTGTAATTGATTTGAGGTGTGTGTTGTGGTTTTTATAGGTGTAAAGGGTGGGAAGTAATTTATCTTTAATTGATGAATTAATAATTGGTTCTTAATTAATTTTAATTAATTAATTGGTAATTAATTATGGTAATTGTGTAATTAATTTTAGGTGTGTGCTTTGGTGTTTATAGAAGTAAAGGGTGGTAAGAAATTTGTGTTTAATCAATTAATATATAGTTGTTAATTAATGTTAATTATTTGATATTTATTTTGGGTAATTGTTTTTTTGTGTGTGTTGTTTTTACTGTTAAAGGGGAGGAGGCTGGGTATTAAATTAAATTTAATTATTAGTTGTTAATAATAGTATTTTTACATTTTAAAGTAAGTTTTAATTGTGTTTTATTATTTTATAGTTTAATTTAGGTGTGTGTTGTGGATATTATAGTGTTAAAGTTTGTGTAGGTAATTAATGTTTATTAGTTTTTTTATTAATAATATTTATTAATTGATTATTAGTTATGTTAATTATGTAAATAATTTCAATTTAAAATGTTGAAGTGTTATGTTATTGGTGTGGTGTTATAGGGTTGGAAATAAAATAAATACATTTATGTTTGAATTAATTTTCTTGTTTGTAAATATGTTCTAGTTTAAAAGAATAATTTTTTTTAAAATTTATTTATTCTTTTTTTATATCATATTTCTAGATTTTTGTTATTTTGTTATATATAATTAATATTTAATATGTGTTCTTTTTATATGTTTAATATTTTTTATATTTATTTTTAAACATTATTTTTTTTAATTTTTATTAATTTTTTTGTTTGTGTTTTGAGGGTGAATAGTAAATTTTTTTCTCTCTGCTATCCAACACTTTCCCTACTGTTGCATTCACTGGAGTGGGAATAGTAATTTTTACCCCTCCGCTATCCAGCACTTTCCCTACAGTTACACTCACTGGAGTGCGAATAGTAATTTTTACCTCTCCGCTATCCAATATTTATGCTACTGTTGCACTCAGTGGAGTGGGAATAGTAATGTTTACCTCTCCGCTATCCAACACTTTCCCTACTGTTGCTCTTACTGAAGTGGGAATAGTAATTTTTACTCCTCCGCTATCCAACACTTTCCCTACTGTTGCACTTACTGGAGTGGGAATAGTAGTTTTTTCCCCTCCGCTATCCAACACTTTCCCTACTGTTGTTCTCACTGGAGTGGGAATAGTAATTTTTACCCCTCCGCTATCCAACAATTTCCCTACTGTTGCACTCTTCGGAGTGGGAATAGTAATTTCTACATCTTTGCTATCCAACACTTTCCCTACTTTTGCTCTCACTGGAGTGGGAATAGTGATTTTTACTCCTCCGCTATCCAACACTTTCCCTACTGTTGCTCTCACTGGAGTGGGAATAGTAATTTTTACCTCTCCGATATCCAATACTTATTCTACTGTTGCACTCAGTGGAGTGGGAATAGTAATTTTTACCCCTCCGCTTTCCAACACTTTCCCTACTGTTGCTCTTACTGAAGTGGAAATAGTAATTTTTACCCCTCCGCTATCCAACACTTTCCCTACTGTTGCACTCTTCGGAGTGGGAATAGTAATTTCTACATCTTCGCTATCCAACACTTTCCCTACTGTTGCACTCACTGGAGTTGGAATAGTAAATGTAATTATTTTGCTATCCAACACTTTCTCTACTGTTGCACTTATTGTATTGGGCAATTTAAGTTCAAATATTTTTTTACAGTTTAATGCTTTAATTTATTCTAGAATTATTTTTATATTTTTAATTATTTATTTATATATATATATATTTTATTTTAATATAATTTTAAAAAATTTAAATAAATTAAATATATGTATATGTATAAATTATTATGTTTGTGCCAATTTCAACACTTGGAAAGGAGCATCAAAGTACTAGCTATAATAAACCATCAATTATTGTGTTTCATGAAGAACCAGATCCAACGGCAAGCTTGTGTTGTAGAAACATGCTATGTTTATTCTTGTAAATTTTCTTCTTTGTCTATTCACATTAGCTATTGTTCCAAAAAACTTTCAATCCAACAACCAATACAATATCAGATCATCAGCCTCAGCCTACGCGTTTGCGTCCTCACTTGGATGTCATCAGGGCTGAAAAAAGGAAAAATATACATATGTCAAATATCGACATCCGTTAATCTACCAATCCTTGATCATCACATACTACAAACCTCTCTGAAAATACCCATTTTTTAACAGTACCCTTCCAGCCTGCCTATATACAATCTAACATCATTTATTATCAAGGATGAACTTCATACTGTTCATTAAGCATTGCTTAAAAATCTTGTATTTACCAAAAAAGCCTTGATATACTTCTCTTTATTCATACATGCTCATTAACATCTCCTGTTTAGTATCAATTCACCATTTATCCACTTCATATGTTACAATTAATTCCATGCAGCTGTTCATTATCAAATGAGTCTTGTTGACAACACATTACACGTACCTCCTATTTTGTTCATAAGATATTCCTTAAATGCTTCAAAAACTTCTTATCGTCATCCCTTTAATGTGGATATTCTTTCCTGAATAAGAAAAATATAAATTTTAATCCTAATTATTTATCCCATAGATTTTGGGAACTTTATTGTATTACACCTTTTAAGTAATATACTCTCACTGCCCGTCCTGTCATAACCCTTGGTTTTTATACCCTGGTCTGATATTATTAATGGTTTCTTCATGCAGTCTGCGCTTAGTTTTATTTTGCTGCATGTACCATCTCCCTTATTATAATCACATTAAGTATGTCATCTCCTTCCCCTAATTCCAGGGTCCCCCATTCTTAAAAACCATCTCTATATAATTCCTGCAGGCTAAATAACCTACAATACGTCTCCTCTCTCACCTGTTCGCCGTAGCTTCTTATTCATCACGTTCCATCTCACGGCCCGGCCCGATAAATCCCGCCGTAAAGACCATGCCTCAACTATTAGCCTTTTAAATATGTTCTCAGCCAATCAGATGCCGCTATTTCTATCCTCTCTCTAGTTGTCACTAAATGCGGTTCCCATTCCAGTCCTCACTGGGTTTCGCCAATCACCTGTGAGTGTTGGCTAAAGTGCTGTTCCCTCTCCGGTCCTCACTAATATCCACCAATCAGCAAAGAGTATCACCCTTGCTGACGTATAGAGTCTATTGCTTGGCCGCCTGATGCTGGGCGTGGCTACACTTGTTCCTGTTTGTCCACAACCCGTCGGGCTCAATTTAATTAATTTGCGACAGAGCCAACAAAATCAGCGACAACAGGCGCAGATGCCTGGTCTACTGACAGCCCAGCCCCAATAAGGTCGTTGGAGTCGGCATGCGAAAGACCATGCGAGAGACCAGAAAAAGAGGGGGGTGCTGGGGAATTAGTCATACGTAGATGGCCTATCGAAGAACGCTTTTGGGAAACAAGGGTATCCAGTGAGAGTCGCCTTTCAGTTCGCTGGATTTCGTGGGCCAAAACCGACTCAGCCCTGGTTAAGAAAGCGTCCAACGTTCCCACTATTCCACCCGCCGGACGTGCACGGGAATGCTTGTGCTTGCCCATAATCACCGAGAATGTCCTTGTGTAGCTAAAGGCCAGTAGGCTCTGCCCAAATAAAGATAAAAATAAAACAAATCCAGTACCTTGCAGAGTCACGACCCAGCAATGTCAACCCAGATGACAGAGCGGTAGCCCAGCCCGGCCTCCACCGGGCTCTGACGGGTGCAGACGGGCCCGCCCTTTGTCCGGGCTTGGCCCGCGCTGCGGGAGCCCACAGGAGTTTTTGTAGCTCCTCCTGGCGCTAAACGGTGATGTAGGCGGCCGTGCGCCGCAAGCAGGGAAAGAGCAGGCTGGAGGTTGTGGTCCTCCTAGAGCCAAGACCGGGAAACAGCTGGGCAAGGACGCCGCTGGTACAGTGCTTCAAAAAGCGAGACCCGTGCTGCGGGAGCCCGCAGGAGTTTTTGTAGCGCCTCCTGGCGCTAAACGGTGACGTAGGCGGCGGTGCGCCGCAAGCAGGGATAGAGCAGGCTGGATGTTGTGGTCCTCCCAGAGCCAAGACCGGGAAACAGCTGGGCAAGGACGCCGCTGGTACAGTGCTGCAAAAAGCGAGACCCGCGCTGCGGGAACCCGCGAGAGTTTTTGTAGCGCCTCCTGGCACTAAACGGTGACGTAGGCGGCCATGCGCCGCAAGCAGGGAAAGAGCAGGCTGGATGTTGTGGTCCTCCCAGAGCCAAGACCGGGAAACAGCTGGGCAAGGACGCCGCTGGTACAGTGCTGCAAAAAGCGAGTATATTACTTAAAAAGGCGTAATACAATAAAGTTCCCAAAATCTATGGGATAAATAATTAGGATTAAAATTTATATTTTTCGTGTTCAGTAAAGAATATCCACATTAAAGGGATGACGATAAGAAGTTTTTGAAGCATTTAAGGAATATCTTATGAACAAAATAGGAGGTACGTGTAATGTGTTGTCACCAAGATTCATTTGATAATGAACAGCTGCATGGAATTAATTGTAACATATGAAGTAGATAAATGGTGAATTGATACTAAACAGGAAATGTTAATGAGTATTTATGAATAAAGAGAAGTATATCAAGGCTTTTTTGGTAAATACAAGATTTTTAAGCAATGCTTAATGAACAGTATGAAGATCATCCTTGATAATAAATGATGTTAGATTGTATATAGGCAGGCTGGAAGGGTACTGTTAAAAAATTGGGTATTTTCAGAGAGATTTGTAGTATGTGATGATCAAGGATTGGTAGATTAATGGATGTCGATATTTGACATATGTATATTTTTTCCTTTTTTTCAGCCCTGATGACGTCCAAGTGAGGATGAAACGCGTAGGCTGATGCTGATGATCTGATATTGTATTGGTTGTTGGATTGAAAGTTTTTGGAACAATAACTAATGTGAATAGACAAAGAAGAAAATTTACAAGAATAAACATAGCATGTTTCTACAACACAAGCTTGCCTTTGGATCTGGTTCTTCATGAAACACAATAATTGATGGATTATTATAGCTAGTACTTTGATGCTCCTTTCCAAGTGTTGAAATTGATTTGAGGACTTGGTCCTAGTGGCGGTGGGACCTAGGAGAGTGAAGCGTCATCAAGATAGAACTTTTGGATTTTGAAAACATTAATCTGAATAGTTTCACCAGTGCGCTAGGTGGTTGTGCCCTCATCGCCGACAGTAAGGAAATATTATGTTTGTGCGTTTATTTTATTTTTAATTACGTTTCTCTGTTATATTTTGTAAAAATGTATATTACATTTAATTTATTTTGTTAAAATTAATAATATTTAATATATATTATTTTATTATATATATATATATATATTTAAATCGATATTTTTATATCTATATTTTTTACATCGATATTTTTGATTTGATATTTTTGTATTACCTGTTTAGATGTAGGAGTCGATATTTTTATATTCTATATTTTTTTCGATATTTAGAACATCGATATTTTTGATATTGATAATCTATCAGTGAACCAATCGATATGTTTTGAAATCAATCATAAATGTTTTGGAAACAATCCTAAATGTTTTCTAAAACAATGCGATCATGCACAGCAGGCTGTTAGCCAAGGATGAAAAAAAGTGGTGACCCTTATACAGAATAATTATGCATTGCCTGAGGACATGTTTATGTACGTCAGTTACAGGGATTATGATAAAATACTAAGAGCCTGGTGTCGAAGAGACCGGAGCAAGCTACTAGGTAAAAGGTCACCTGTTTAGAACCGTTACTGTCGTGTGGATGGGACAATGTATGTAAAAAAGGGAGCATACATGACAGGACTAGCCTAAAAGACATGACAGCCCTGAAAAGATACGATTATTAGAAAGACAATATTGATTTGAAATCGGTATGGGGTGCTAAGTCCTGCCAGGTCCAAGGTATTGAATCTTTATTCCTTGCATATCTGATACCTGTTCAAATAATTTTTCTTAATGACACGGTTCAACAGACTACTTTTCTAGGGTTGGCTAAGATTAAAGAATTGAATACTCCCACTATTCCATCCTTGGCCCTATTTGACAATTGGCACTCTTATACCAATTACACTGCAGACCAACTAAATAGTATGATACAAAATGGTACATTTAAGTCCACTGCTAGATCCCCATCGGGATGGTCATTATGGCCTCTGAACTCAAGTGTTTGTCATTCTCGTTTCGTGAACACTACTGCAGGATTTACGTCACACAGACCTGATCCACGTTAACCACATTCCAACACTGTTACCACTTATTCGGTAGGTAAATTATGTCAACAATGGTTAGAACATTCCATATTGTCTGCCGTGAAACAGCATCTTTCACTTCTATCGGAAGAGATAAACCTTTCTGACTTCCTTTTGGGTTAAAACTCCCCTCGTTCAAAACGATTTGTTTATGCTGCATATAATGAGCTTTGGATAATGTCATAAATGGAAGCTGCTGTGCGTTTATGTCAAATTGATCAGGACAATTTAGACAAACTGCTTGCGGTTGTTGACAACAGCATTAATACTTTATCATCTCGTATTTATAGTTTAGATAATATTGTGTCTTCTGTTATTGATATTGTACAGAATGAAGTGTCTACCTTGTATCATGGTCAAAACCAACTTTGGCTATGCAATTTGGTTGGACACTGCAAACACTGAAAAATGGGCACGTACCTTGGCTTTACCTGAATTGTAACTCATTATTTTTACCATTCAATTTAACACGTAAACAGCAATTAATGGCAATTAAAGATGCAAGTTATACAATGCTACATATAGAAAAACTTGAACAGCTTCCCTTCACTATAGCTGAAACTCATTCAGCGGTTGGTGTTAAATACACAGGGTTATCTCGTTGCCCATCTCAATGTTTCAGTTTACTGCCTGCATGAAACACTTCCCTATAGGTAGATATGAACCCTTTGGGAGCAGTTACATGAGTTATGGTCCCTGCCTTTTACATATTGTTGTCAACGGGCTGAAAAAGAAGTTTTTCTTACGGGAGAAATGTGCGATTCCACTGCTAGACATTCCCTTGTCTGTCAACAGGTGAAAATCCATGGCGCCTGTAATGTTTCTGCACCTAATATGGCTTGTTATTTGAAAGGAACTCTGGTTCCCACAATTATTCCCACCCTCACATTGCTTTCAAATGGCAGTTAGTCTTGTTCTTAATAATCAGGACTGTTGTGGTCTGTGGGGGGGAATCCTGTATGTGATGTCTGTTTCCCAGTTAGTTACAACGTCCTGTTTCCCCCTCCATATGGAAGTGTAGATAGTTCATTTTGGCCTTCCATTCCAACCCTGAAAACAGATTTCAGTAAGCTAAGCAGACTCAAAGCGCTATTGTTTCAACAAGAAGTGGCTCTCACTTCAGTCCGCGAGACTTTCGAATTGCATGTGGCGAGAACATCTAGTGAAATACAATCATTACTGAACACGAATCTCCCCCTGCATTTCGGGGTATTGACACATCAAATATTTAATGCGTCTGACAAGACGGGCCTAGCATACTTTTTTAAACTCATGGGCTCTGGCCTTGCAACTGCTTTTAAAACTGTTTTCGGAGTAATGCCAGCTTTTATACATTCTATTTTTTCCAGAGTATTTGGTGGGTTCCCGCTGCTGCTCTTTATTTGTGGCATCATGGTGCTGTTCCTTCAATTCCACAATGGCTGCTCCATCTGTGGTCCTGCCCGGAAAGGCATCGTTACAGCTCTACCCTGAGCAAATGCTACAATTTTTGGGAATGGAGACTCCCGATGCTATAGATGACGAATTTTGTCTGACCTTCCAATATGCTTACTTCACCTGTGTGCAACCTGTGTTTCATTGCAACCGGTGCCCCTTTCAGTGGGCCCTGAATATCTGCACGGCTACCCCATCTCATGCTGCCCTGGATTTCGAACTGTTGATGGGTCCCTTAGTGGCCCATAACCAGGAATGTTCCTTGGGTATGCGGCTTGTATACAACCCAGCGTTGGGGTCAGTGACCGGAGGTGGTCCCTGTGCAACAGCACAGCGACTCTTGGATCTCAGTTTCATCAAAGTTCACACAGGTTCTCCTTAGATGGTTCTATCTACAACTGTAAACTAGGAGCATGTTTGTTCCTTAGTCCTGCTCAATTGGATGGCAGCTATTTCCAATTTGGAAGTTTCGGATATCTTGCTGGAATTAATGTTGTTCCATTTGGCATCTTACATCTTGGGTACCGGGGATATGCTGTAATTGGATATATTTTTGTGCACAAAACGTTCCATCACATTCAGCATAATTTCATTTCAGACAATCTTGACCTGCAATTGCTTATGCACTTTGGTTTTGCTTACCATCTGATTTCTGTCGTCATTCAGTGCTACTATCCTGACCAAGGGGAAGGTGTCACATGTCCTGTGAAGGCCCATTGTTGTTTCCCTATGTTAGCATGAGCACGTTGCTGTCTGCCCTCTGCTTTGTACACGTACTCTACAGCCATATTTTGCTTTGTGCCACTCTGCACTTTCACACAGAACACGCTATTGTTTTTGAGTTCTGTTCTTTCCTGGGATTTAGTCTGAACATGTAGACAAGGTCGAACAACAATTCCACTTGTTATTCTGTTCTGGTCAAGCCCTAGCACCTAGACAAACACTCAAATGCAGCTGTTGTTTGGAACACGCACTTTTGTCATATAGGTATGCACATATAGGTAACACACACTTGGAGAGAGACCTTTCCAGGGAAAAGATTGTGACAGCATCTGAGATGCAGAATATTCATCTGTGTATACTAAGGAACGGGGTCGGCTGCTAATACCTAGAGATCTTCTGATATATAATAATTTTGCTTCAGTAGAAGGGAAAGGAGGTTAGGCTACACTGTTGTATATAATTACAGCTCCATTTATGCTTTACGGATTACTTGCTATGCTAACCGTATTTGTGTTAGGCGTTTTCCTACTTGTTGAGGCACGTATACTGCATACCAGAGCACAATAGTAAAAATAAACATTTTAAACTTTCCTCGTGTCTCTGTCAGAACTCATTGTGGACTAGTACGAGTGTGAGAGCGAAAGGGTGTGTCCTGTAACCGCGATTCCTGAAAGGGTCGGGATTGTTGTGTTCTGGGGTGTCTAATCGCTTGCTCCTCTGTGAGTGAGTAGGAGGGCAAGTGAGACACTATAGCTAGTCAGTGCCTGGCTCCAGGGTACTCAGGTGGTAGGATGACTCAGTCCCTGCCTTCTAAGGTCCCATAATCCCAAGCATAGCTTGGGCTCACTGCAAGCTACATTTTAACGGAGCTCACCTGCATCAACTCCACCAAGAGACCCCTGCCTGGAGTGTATCCAGTGGACTATTACGGGGGCTGTCCAGGTGCATTGTGGCAATTGTGGTCCCAACCTTTCAAGGACCATCTTGGAGATTCCAGACCCTTGGGTTGTGTTTTGGACACGTTTGACCCTCAAGAGGAACTTCAGGAAGAAGTTCCAGAAGTTTGGGAAAGGTTGGTGAACTTTTGTGAAATAGCTCCAGAGGGTGACTGGACACTCACAGAAAGGCAATCCGGCGAACCCTTACTGAATTCGGCCTGCTGGAGGAGGCTGCACGACGTCTGGTGAGAAATCCTCCAGAAAGGTTTCGAACTGTGAAGGTAAAATCTTGACGAGGGCCTCCCGCTTAACCGACCAGGGCTCCAACGCGGTCGGCCTCAAACTTTGACTTTGTCCCGGTCAGAGGCGTCCAAATGTCCAGAAGTGGCACTATTGGTTTCTAAGCACTAGAAAGGGTTTAACCTTTACATTTTCATATCTCTGAGTCCCTACATTGGATTATTTTCGTTATGGTGTCATTTGAAAGATACAAATATTTCCCATTTTTATAAACTGGTGTTGGATTTTTATCCAGTGTTGTAACTTAATTATTTACTGAATTGGTGTTTTTAAATGCTTTACATACCTGTCTCTGAAGTTAAGCTTGCCTGCTCGCAGCCAAGCTACCAAAGGTTGAGCATGGAAATAATTTTCTGAGACCTATTCTGATCCCTAGACTGTGTTAGTGGTCTTATTGCCAGTGGCAGATGCATATTTGCCACTACTAATAACCCACTTTCCAACACTTGCTGACAGCAAAATGCTGTCTCCATCAATGGAGGCATGAAGTCAGTGTTCCCTGTGAAGGCCAAACACACGTTGAAGTAGCAGTCAGTCTTCCTCAGTGACTCAGCGTTATCAACTTTAAGCTAGATGTAGCATCTGCAAATTGTGCCGGCAGTAGGTGAGAGTCTCTTGCGGAATCTTGGGTGATAATCTGGGTGAAGGAACTCTCCCGACAAGGGGTTGTCCTTATATACTAAAACCTATCAGAAACTGGAATATCAGGTAAAAGCTGAAGAATGCCTGACAGCATTTTTAGACGTTTCCTTATGAACTTATAAGGTAAAAGGACGTCAATTCAGACCACACTAGCTAGGTTACATATCTGTATGTATTTCTAATTCTATGGCAGGACCAGAGGCGAGGATTATGCTCTGCTTTCTCATTTTCCATAACCAGCAGTGTTTAACTTTAATACAAAAAAACTATCTTTCCCATGGATCCTAGGGAAAGGTCAACAACAAAGGTGAACCAATAGGCAGCTTCAGGTGTCCTGAAAGTCACTGGCTGCTGGGATACGTCCTCTTTCTTTTCCTGCTCCACCAACAGTTAAGTCTGAACTTCTGTGTTCCTCTTTATAATGCTTAAATGTGCTTGCCTTGTGTATATTTTGCACGGAATGTAAGTGGTTGTTTATTGGAAGCGCGCGCCGAACTCGCCGCAACTTTAGGTTCCGCAGGAGCATTCCTCATCGTTCCATTCACGGCACCTCGTAGCCTCGGGCAACGCGGTAGCGCAGAGGGCCGCTAGAGGGCGCTTGTGCAGCACATGCCACGTCTCGTTGCTCTGCGGGGAACACGCTTACTTTCCTGTCAGGTTTTTCCTTGTCAGCAGTGCATCCCCCGCCGAACCAAAGCCTGCGCCGCCTAGAAGCCTTGCTCCCATTTTCACGGGTCAGTATTTTGAAATTTCGGCAGCCTGACGCCCGCTTTAACGGGTCAGTAAAATTCTGTGACAGTTGGTTTAGCATTCGCCGCTCTCCTACTTAGGCTGTCAATTGGGGTCCGGCCCAGGAGTTAAGGATACCCCCTTACAAGTGGGTGAGTCAGCCCCAGGGGTCCTATTTCCCCTAATTTCCTCGCATGCGCGGCCAAAACTCAGGGCTTCTAGACCCACCAAAATCTTTTAGAACCCCAGGTTCGCCAAAACTGTGAGTCAGAGAGATCAGCATTCAGTGCAGCCTTCGGGTCTTTTATCCTGCCTTTCTGCATATAAGCCTGGTGAGTCCCTAGACTAACATGGATGGGGATTATGTTGAAGAGGAGTCCCGGCAGGTCCTTCCCCTAGACAACGAGTTTTGTGAGGCAGTGGATGCCTCCATTCACCAGGCAGTCGTGGCAGCCATGGGTTCCGGAGGACCTCCTTCACCCTCGCTCCACGGAATGGATTCCGGGGGATAAGGTCGCTCAGTTTGTAGCGAGCCGCCTGAGGAAGACTCTGGAGAAAGAGGTCAGGGCCTGCCTGAGGGTAGAATGCCTGCGACACGCACTCGCTGGTAAGGTGGCGGTCACTCCAGAAATAGACCCTAGAATGGCCACATTTCTACAGAAATACATCCGCGACCCCAAGAAATGGATAGATAGGTCCTGGAGGGCATGCCAGGACAAGCTCCTGGATGCTTGCCGGCCCCTCACTAAGATCTTGGACCTTGCAGAGGAGGCTAGGGCATCCAATACCTCGCTCGTTCCCGAGTCTGTGTCCGACTGGGCCCAGCGTGCCATTGTGTTTCTGGGCAACACTAAATGCACCCTCTCAGCCGAGAGGAGACGCTCCCTATTGTTGAAGGTGGACCCCAAGCTTGGGGATCTTGCTTCCTCAGAGGCAGGAGCTGTGGCTGACCGGGGCTCTGCGGAGAGCCTTTTGTTAAAGAACTCACTAAATTTGTGACAACTTTCACCACCTTAGACAAGGTGCAGGCTTCCATAAAGAAGGTCTTCCACTCAAAGGTTTTCGTCGTGGCAGGTCGTGGCAGGGGGCGCTCGACCGGCCACTTCTACATCCAAGCCCCTTCCAGAGGCTTTTAGAAAAATGCTAGAGCAACCCAAGAAAGAGTTCTTCCAGTCCAGAAGAAACTACAGGGGCAGAGACTCCAGAGGCGCCATCAGAGGTCGCTTTCAGACCCAATCAGGTGAGAATTTGCCTTTACCCCCAGTCACAAGTAGGGGGCAGGCTGGCTTTATTCGCACACAATTGGGAGGCTATCACCTCAGATTCATGGGTTCTCCAGACCATCAGAGGGTTCTGCATAGAATTTTACGGGAGCTCAGCGCAAGAATTCTGCCCCCGTCCCCTAGTGTTTACCAAAGTCCAGAACTCTCTGGTAGACAGGGAGGTGAAAGATCTGTTACACAAAGGGGCGATCACCCACTCCTCCCTCCACCCAAGGGGTGTTCTAAGCAACATCTTTTTGGTGGACAAAACCGATGGGGGTTAGCGCCTGGTTATCAACCTAAAGGAGTTCAAAGCTGGTTGGTGTACTGCCATTTCAAAATGGAGGGGATCCACCTGCTGCACGACCTCCTGCGCCCAGACGACTGGATGGTGCATTAGACCTAAAGGACGCATACATTGCGGTTCCGATTTTATCCCCGCACCGCCGATTCCTTCAATTTTCAGTGGAAGGAACAGGTTTACGAGTTCACTACCCTTCCTTTCGGTCTGTCTTCCGCACCTTGGTGCTTCACCAAGGTCCTCAAACCCGCGATAGAATACCTCAGAGCTCAGGGGTTCCGCCTCATCATATATCTCAACGATCTCCTCCTTTTGGCTTAATCCCCAACACTGCTAACAAGCCAACTGCAGGCGACTTTGGCTTTATTGCAGGGCCTCAGCTTCGTTATCAACTAAAAGAAATCCCTCCTCACACCGGAAACCTTCCTAGGTTTTGTCATAGACTCAGTCAGCAAGACTTTGAGCTTACCAACCAGAAAAGTTTTGATGATTCGTCGGGAGCTCAGGAAAACCCTAGCCAGAACTACCATTTCTGTCCGATAGGTCGCCAGGATAGTGGGCCTCCTGTCGTCCTCTATACAGGCCATCTTTCCGGGCCCTCTCCACTACAAGCCCTCCAGCGGCTCAAAGCCACCCACCCGAGGAAGGGCCTGCAGTAGGCAGAGCAGGGTCCTCTCATGGACGAGGTGAGGTTAGAGATGCGGTGGTGGTTGGACCATATGGAGGCCTGGAACGGGCGAGCCATCTTCGGCTCAGCACCGGACATAGTTATAGAGTCAGACGCCAGCAAATCAGGCTGGGGAGTGCGCTGCTGGGATTCCTTTACAGGAGGAAAGTGGTCCACAGACGAGCAGCGGCTTCACATCAACTGCCTAGAATTATGGGCGGGCTCCTTCGCCATCAAGTACTGGATGAAGGACAAGCTCAGCTGCAGTGTCCTCCTCAAGAAGGACAATGTCTCTGCTGTCCGTTACATAAACCACCTGGGCGGCATAAAATCCAAGGTGCTAGCGGACATGGCCAAGGAGTTCTGGACCTTTTGCCTCAAGCGCAACGTCTCCGTGACAGCGGAGTATCTACCAGGGACGTCCAACGTGGTCGCAGACTGGTGCTCCAGAGCATGGTCGGATGTGAGCCTCTGGCAGCTGGAGCCTTACGGAGATTGCACGCTCTGTGGGGCCCGTTCTCTACAGATCTTTTTGCCTCTCGCCTGGACCTTTAACTTTCAAGATTCTTCAGCTGGAAGCCAGACCCCCTGGCGGCGGCCATGGATGCCTTTCTTCAGGATTGGTTGAAGGAGGCGGGTTATGCCTTTCCTTCGTACGCCATGATAATGCGCTTCTCGGCTCAGGTCCGCAGGCAGCAAGCAATATTGGAGATCTTAAGTATGGTTTCCAGTTCTTCTGGAACTTTCCTGGGATTCTCCAATCCTTCTACCCCCAGATCGGTTGATTCTCCGGGATCCCCAGGGAGATCCACATCCCCCGATCCTACAGAATCGGTGCCCCTCATGGCCTGGTGGATTTCCGGCAACACTGGAGACTCCGGGGCTTATCAGGAGAAGCTCAGAAAATCCTGGCAGCAGCATGGGCAGAGGGCACCAACAAACGATACAGATCAGCCTGGTCCAGAAGGGTGGGTTGGTGCCTTTGGAGGAATCAAGTTCCTGTGGGGTGCGAAGTGGTCCACATATTGAATTTCCTGGCCTCCATGGCCACAGAAGGTTTGGCGTATCGCACGATTATTTCTTACAGGTCTGCGATATCGGTTGGCCACGTTCCAGTTCAAGAGGACGCAGTGGGCGAGCTACCGTTTGTATGCAAGCTGATGAGAGGTATTCGCCTGTCGCTGCCTCCACAGCCCAGATATTCTAAGCTGTGGGATGTCAACAAGGTGGTAACTTTTTTAAAAGCCTGGCAGTCGAATAAATATCTTTCTCGGAAGGAGTTATCGGCGAAGCTAGCCATGCTTCTGTGCTTCTCTTGCAGGAGTGTCTGATGTGAGGGCCCTAGATCTCCATAGTCGAGTCTTTACCCCCCAAGGAGTCACCTTCCATATCCCCGGCGCACAAAGTCGGGCTCCAGGGTGATCTCGTATCCTGCCTTCGATAGGCACCCTAAGCTGTGCGTAGTGCGTTGTTTGAAAGCCTACAAAAGTATGACAGTCGAACATCGCCCTCAAGGGGAGAACCAGTTACTGATCTCTCTCAGGAAACCCTTCAAGGCTGTTTCTTCTCCCACCATAGCTATATGGATCAGATGGGTCATGCAGGAGGCAGGCATTGACATCTCGCACTTCAGTGCCCACTCAGTCAGAGGAGCGATGGCCTCCAAAGCCTTTTCACTCGGGGCCCGCCTCGAGCATATACTAAATGCCGCAGACTGGTCTTCAGATTCCATGTTCAAAAGATTCTATTTCAAACCAGTCATGCACATGGCTTCCCTGGTGGAGGATAAGCTTTGAACGACCATAATCCTTGCTTCCGGTCCTGCTGTAGAATGAAAAATTTCCTAGTAAACATGAAGGAAAGTTTTAATTCTATTAAGGACACGGAGGCGAGAATTATTCCCACCCAAGGTTTCCTGAGGGTATCAGTCATTCTTTTCCCACCCAATTGAACAAACATGTAGGACTGGAAGGGTTCTGGAGCTCCGTATGGTATAAGTATGAGCCAGCGTTTTTTCCTATACAATACTGTACTCAGTGAGATGAAAGATCCTAATTGAACAATACGTATGACTATATTCTAATGTTATGCTGTTCCTCTTGGTAGTATTTAATTTACAAGATCCCAGGGTTTGAAAGCTCAGGTTCATCTCTGTCTCTTCTGGCTTCTTGTAGGGTCCGAACCTACTAAAGTGGACTAGTGGAATTCGATGAAGGCCAGAAGGTCGAAGTCAAGAAAGAGGACGTATCCCAGCAGCCCGTGCCTTTCAGGACGCCTGGAGCTGACTATTGGTTCACCTTTGTTGTTGACGTTTTCCTAGGTTCCATGGGGAAGATAGTTTTTTTGTATTAAAGAACAAGTTACTTTACTTCGGTAATGATATATCTGTAAGAAACATTAGTTAGTTATAGATTCCTTACCTTAGAATTACCCCCAGGCGTCAGACTGGATCCGGAAAGTTTTTTCGTCAGCAGTACCTCTGCGCGTCGGAAGGTGGCGTCGGTCGGCTCTGCGTTTGTCGTTGGCGTCGTTCTGTACACGACTTTCCACGCCAGAAGCGCAGAGACATGCAAGACACTGACCACTGGTGCACAAAACTAGGGCCCTGAAAGGATGTCCTTAACCCTAGAAATCAGTTCGCAGAACGGGGAGGATGGGTGGGGCGGTAAGGAATCTATAACTAACTAATGTTTCTTACAGATATATTGTTACCGAAGGTAAGTAACTTGTTCATCTGAAAGAAACAAGTTAGTTATAGATTCCTTACCTTAGAATAGAAACCCCAGCAATACCAACCCCGGAAGTGGGTCTGCAAACCAAGATCTCACCAGAAAGTCCTGGAGAACAGAACGGCCAAAGAAGCCATCTCTCCGGACTTGGCTGTCAAGACAGTAGTACTTCGTAAAAGTGTGCAACGAAGCCCACGTAGCTGCCTCACAGATGTCATTCAGAGGAACGCCTCATCCCAGAGCAGTGGTAGCTGCCGTCGCCCTGGTGGAATGGGCGCGCAGCCCCACTGGAGGATCCTTCTTTGCCAAAGAATAACAGGCTTTGATACACAAAACGACCCATCGGGAGATAGTTTATTTGTGTACGGCCCGACCTTTCTTGGCACCCACGTACCCAACAAAGAGCTGGTCTTCCACCCGGAACTGTCTGGTGCGATCCAAATAAAAGGAAAGTGCACGTTTTGGGTGCAGACGGTGGAGCCTCTCTTCCTCCTTCGAAGGATGCGGAGGCGGAAAGAAGGTGGGCAAAGTGATGGTCTGCCCGATGTGGAAGGCAGTGACTACCTTAGGCAGGAAGGATGGACGAGTCCTGAGGACAACTTTATCCGGATGCACAGATAGAAAAGGAGGCTTAGAAGAAAGCGCCTGGAGCTCACTTACCCGTCTGGCAGAGGTGATGGCCACCAGGAATGCAGTTTTGAGAGTTAAGAGCCTCAGAGGACAGTTATGAAGCGGCTCAAAGGGAGCCCACATTAAATAAGTTAAAACCAGTTTCAAGTCCCACTGAGGCATAACGAAAGGAATAGGAGGAAAGAGATGAGTTATGCCTTTCAAGAAACGATTTACCACCGGGGACTTGAAAAGGGAAGGCTGATCTGGGAGCCGAAGGATGGCAGAAATGGCAGAGAGATAGCCCTTGATAGTGCCCAGAACAGAGCCCTGCTGGGCCAAAGAAAGAAGGAACAAAAGAACCTCAGAAAGAGGGGCAGAGAGGGGATCCACAGCCTTTGCTGTGCACCATGCCATAAATTTGTTCCACCGGCAGGCGTATACCGTCTTAGTGGAGGGACGCCTGGCTGCCAGAATTACATCGCAGACTTCGGGAGGCAGGTCGAATGACGTCAACTGCCGCCGCTCAATCTCTGCGCAAGGAGGTGGAGGCTGGACAGGTTCGGGTGGAGGACCGTCCCCTGTTGCTGCGACAGAAGATCCTCCCGAAGAGGCAGACGGGTCGGAGAATCGATGGCCATGTTGAGCAGCTCGGGATACCAGACTCTCCGTGCCCAATCCGGAGCCACGAGAATGACTTGGGCCCGGTCGCGCCTGATCTTCTTCAGCACTCTGGGCAGAAGTGGTATAGGTGGAAAGGCGTACAACAGACCGCAACTCCACTCGTGACGAAAAGCGTCGCCTAGCGAGTGCCACCTTGGAAATTTCAACGCACAGAATTGCTGACATTGCGCGTTCTCTTCGGTGGCGAATATATCTAACCAAGGCTCTCCCCACTGTTGAATGAGACCTTGCACCACCTCCGAGTGAAGACGCCATTCGTGATCAATCATGCACCTGCGGTTGAGTTCGTCGGCCCTGGCGTTCAGTGAGCCTGCCAGGTGTTGAACCACCAGGGATATGAAAGGAAACAACTAAAGATCCCAACTCTTACTCTAATTCAAGTCTATAGATCATGTGTGGAAGAACAGAAAATAAGGGGTTGCACTATATTCATTGGGACAAGATAAAATACATACACATCATAAAGTCATAAAGGCAATATAGTAGCTCAGAATCTCAAGCATAAAAACTTTTAAGCATAAAAACTTTTATTTGTTTGAATGAGAGCATTTCATACATATTTAGCACCAATTTAATTAAAAAACATCATATTACAACTCATGCGAAATACAATAATAATACACCACAAGATTGTTAAAAACAAGATTATATACACAAGCAAGAAAACTATAAAAGTCGACGCGGCGTTTCGGCGAAAAACACTTCTTCACCTTCTTCAGGACAGAGTTTTCTATTTCTAATACTGAGGTTCTTTTGGAATCACTCAAAAGTTGAAGTGAACATACTTATTCAACAATCATGATGAAATGTCACCTTCATGGTTGATTTCTATATTTACAAATAAATACGTGCGTTGGAGCCACCGTTTATAATTGATTTCGAAGAGACCAATATTAAATTTCGTTCTTTATGCAACGTAAATTATGGACAAGATTAATCCAAGATAACGTCGTGCTCAATAACTGACGATAAACTTCAATTCCGGTAAATTGCCGGTAAATGGACCTTGTGTGGTTCATACGAAAATTTCAATGTCGGCCTCCCTGCTCCAACGTAGCGTCTTCCGGGTCAGGTTACACACATGATCTATAGACTTGAATTAGAGTAAGAGTTGGGATCTTTAGTTGTTTCCTTTTGTGTTACCCCGTCCCTTCTCGGAGTAGTAGGGTGTCTCCCTTCGTTCATTTGTCCACCAGGGATATGCCCTGATGTTCCAGCCATGTCCAGAGGCGGAGGGCCTCCTGACATAGGGTCCACAACCCCACCCCGCCCTGTTTGTTGCAGTACCACATGGCGGTGGTGTTGTCTGTGAACACCTGCACTACTCTTCCCCGGACAGAGGGAAGGAATGCTTTGAGTGCAAGACGAATCGCCCGAAGCTCCAGAAGGTTGATGTGGAGCCCGGACTCTGCCGGAGACCAGAGGCCTCTGATTTCCGCCTCTCCCATGTGCCCGCCCCATCCCAGAAGGGATGCATCTGTCACCACTGTGTGTTTTGGTTGGGGAAGGGAGAGGGATCTGCCGTTGACCCAATCCTGGTTTGTGAGCCACCACTGCAATTGGCGTGCAGTGCCCTCCGAGATCTGGACGCAATCGGACAGATTCCCCTGATGCTGCGCCCACTGGAACTTCAGGTCCCACTGCAGAGCCCGCATATGCCACCTGGCATGATCGACCAGCAGGATGCAGGAGGCCATGAGGCCCAGCAGCCGGAGGGTCATTCTGACTGAAACCCGGGATAGAGGCTGAAAGATCGGAATCATAGCCTGAATATCCCGGACTCACTGTTCGGGAGGATAGACCCAAAACCGCGTCATGTCCAGAACCACCCCGATGAATAGGAGCTTCTGAGAGGGAATCAGGTGTGACTTCGGCACATTGATGGAGAACCCCAGCTAATGCAGGAGGTCAGCCGTAATCTGGAGGTGGGAGACGACTGCCTGGGGCGAGCCCGCCTTCAACAGCCAGTTGTCGAGATAGGGGAAGACTGAAACCCCTGATCTACGCAGATGAGCTGCGACTACCGCCATCACTTTCGTGAACACCAGAGGGGCGCTGGTAAGGCCAAAGGGGAGCACAGTAAACTGAAAATGCTTGTGGCCTACCGTGAACCGCAGGTAACGCCGGTGGGCCGGCTGGACGGGGATGTGAAAATAAGCGTCCTGCAAGTCCAACGCTACCATCCAGTCTTCCAGGTCGAGGGCAGACAAGACCTGAGCGAGCATCAACATCTTGAACTTCTCCTTCCGGAGGAATCGGTTGACGTTCCTGAGATCCAAGATAGGACGCAGGCCCTTGTCCTTCTTGGGGACCAGAAAGTAGTGGGAATAACAACCACAACCTACTTCTGGTACAGGAACTCGCTCAATGGCTCCCTTGGCCAAAAGAGCTGTAACTTCCTGCTGGAGAAGGGCCAGGTGATCCCCCTACATGTGGTGGCATTGCGGTGGCTTGGCTGGAGGGGTAGCCTTGAAGAGGAGGGAGTAGCCCCTTCTGACTATTTGCAAAACCCACCTGTCCGATGTGATGGTGCACCAGTGGGGGAGGTGATGGCGCATCTTGCCACCCACTGGCGTTTGATGGGCCTGAAAAGTTGGACTAGGAAGGTTTGGAGGCTGCTGCAGAGGGGGGGGGGTTGGTGGACTGGCCCGCCCGCTGGCACCCGGAACCACGACGGTTGTTCCCACGTCCCTGGCCGCGCGAAGGTTCTGTAACTTGCTGTGGCCTGTGGCTCTGGGTGGGGCACAGCGGGGCACCCCTTCCGTAGCCACGAAAGGGGCGAAAAGCAGACTGCGCAGGGCGGGTGGAGAGGCCCAAGGACTTGGCCGTAGCCCGTGAGTCCTTGAAACGCTCTAGAGCGTTGTCTGCTTTGTCGCCAAGAAGGCGACGGCCATCAAAGGGCATGTCCATCAAGGCGTTCTGGACATCCCCCGAAAAGCCAGTCGATCTCATCCAGGCGTAGCGACGAAGTGCTACTGACGTTGAAATGGTCCTGCCTAGAGAGTCGGCGGTGTCCAGCCCACAACGGATGGTAAACTTCGCCGCATCCCTCCCAGCGGCGGCAATCTGGGAGAGCACTGCTCGGGCCTCCTCCGGACACTGAGGCAGCACCTGCGCAACCATATTCCACACAGAGTGGGAATAACGGCCCAAGAGACATGCAGTGTTTACCGACCGCAGTCCCAAGCTGGCGGAAGAGAACATTTTCTTTCCAAGATGGTCCAGCTTCTTGGATTCCCTTTCCGGTGGAGCGGTAGGGAATGCGCTCTTGGAAGTGGAGGCTTGCACCACCAAGCTCTCTGGGGTGGGGTGTTGGGAGAGGAAAGTGGGGTCGCCCAGAGCCGGGCGGTGGCGTCGGGCAATCATCCTGTCCACGGGAGCCCCCGTGTTGGGCCTGGACCACGTGCCCAAAAGGACGTCGGTGAGGGCCTCATTAAACGGCAGCAGGGGCTCCGAAGAGCTCGCCGCCGGTTGAAGCACCTCTGTCAGGAGGTTAGTCCTGACCGCCACCGTAGGAAGCTCGAGGTTGAGAGCCTCGGCCGCCCTACGCAACACCACTGCGTACGACGCTCCCTCCTCCGTAGCCACGGTAGGAGGAGACAACATGCCAAGGTCAGGGGAGGTGTCGAGACCACTGGCATTCCCCAGTTCCTCTCGCCAGTCCTGTTCATCTAACTGGTCGGTCAGAGGGTCACCTGACCCCTCCCAGTCCTCCTCCTCATTCTCTAGGTGCCATTCTGGTCAAAAAGAGACCCCAGGAGTGAACAGGGGCACAAAAACCCCACTCAGCGCCGGATCCGGAGTTGGGCGATGCCGGTCCGGCTCCGGGTCCACGTCGGGATGGAGGCCGGGGTCGACGCCGGCCGGGGGGCCGTCTGGCGTCAAATGCGGTGTTGGTGTCGGAGGAAGCGGCGCCGGTGGAGGTGTAATCAGGTCAACCGGTGCTGATCCGGATCCAGGCCTGGATCCAAGGGGGGCCTGTGGCGCCGGGACCAGAGCCATTGGTGGAGAAGGCCTAGGCCCCCCCAACCGAATCTGCGGGGCCCGAAGCCACGCCAGCGGGTTCGGGCCACCCAAAGATGGCATGCATCGCCTCGTAGAACGTACAAAGCTGGGCGGGAGTCGCTCCGGGTCCCGGGAAGGGAGGGAAATGCAGAGTCAACTCTTCGGGGCTCCACGCGCGGAGTTGCGGGAGGGGCACTACCCGCATCCCTCGTCGGGTCGGCTGACCGACGAGGAGAAGTCAAAGAGCGACGATGCTTCTTTGACTTCTTCTTATGCTTCGACTTACCCGACCCCGAGTGCGAAGACTTTGATGACTTGGACGAATGGTGGTGGCTCGGCGACCGGTCCCTCAACCTTCCTCGCGACCGGGACCTCAAACGGCGCGGAGCCGCCTGCCGGCGCTCAAGCAGCTTTCGGGACCGCTCCCACAAAGCCTTCAGCGCCATCGACCGGCAGTCGGAGCACGACTTGGGGTCGTGGTCGCGCTCCAGGCAAAGGAGGCACACGCGGTGCGGATCCGTCACCGACATCAGTCGGTTACAGGAACCGCATGCCTTGAAGCTGGGCATCCCTCGTGCACCAGGAGTCGAAGACTCGAAAAAGAAGTCGACAAAAGTCGAGAAAAAAGTCAGTCAAAAAGTGACTGGAGGTATCGCTCTTCCCGGATCTGCGCTGGCTGGCGTGGAAAAAGAAAGAACTGACGTCAGCGCACGAGGGCGGCGTCTAAGCAGCTGCTGCAACGTTATCCTGGTGACACGACACCATCGACGAACGCGGAGCCGACCGACGCCACCTTCCGACGCGCAGAGGTACTGCTGACGAAAAAACTTTCCGGATCCAGTCTTACGCCTGGGGGTAATTCTAAGGTAAGGAATCTATAACTAACGTGTTTCTTTTAGAAGTTAAACACTGCTGGTTATGGAAAATAAAGAAAGCAGAGCATAATCTTTGCCTCCGTGTCCTTAATAGAATTGAAACTTTCCTTCATGTTTCCTAGCAAATTTTTTATTATCCTTCACATGGTGGAAAGTAATAATTTTGACCTAGACAAAAGTTGCATTGATGGTTGTATCTGTGTCATGAATCGAATGGTTTGAGCTTTCACAGCTGTTCGAAAGATACGGTCAGGCAACATCTACGTTTAATGGCAAACATGACAATGATTCTGCGTTAATCGGGAAAGATGGCAACTCCCATTGTGTGAGAGAGAGGAGAAATCAACCTCTTCTAGTCAATATGGAGTCAGACATTAGGGACATGGGGCCAGATGTACGACGGATTTTTGCATGCGCAAATGGGTTTTAGACCCGTTTGCGCATGCCTAACCCTATTTTGCGAGTCGCAAATAATTTGTGACTCGCAAAATAGTGTTTAGCGACTCGCTATTAGGAAGGGGCGTTCCCTTCCTAATAGCGACCCCAAAGGCTAAGTAAGAATGTTTTGCGACCGCAATTGCGGTTGCAAAACACTTGCAGTTTACCACCCTTCTCAGAAGGGTGGTAAAGCACTCGCAAACGGGAAGGGGTCCCCAGGGGACCCCCTCTCCTTTGGGAATGCATGCGCAGGGACCACTACCTGCCCTTAAAAAATGAAGTTACATTTTTGTTTTTTGAATGCATCCCGTTTTCCTTTAAGAAAAATGGGCTGCATTTTTAAAAAAAAACTGCTTTATTTAAAAGTAGTCCCAGACATGGAGGTCTGCTGACCCCAGCAGGCCACCATCCCTGGGAGTGCCAGCCATTCCCAATGGGGTCGCAAATTGCGACAGCCTCATTAATATTCATGGGGCATGCAATTTGCGACCCCATTGGGAATCGCAAACAGTGTCTCAGACACTGTTGTACATTGACTTTTGCGATTTGCAAATTGCGACTCGCAATTTCTCACAATTTGCGAGTTGCAAAAGTCAATGGTTGTACATCTGGCCCTTTAATTTAACTGGAGCACTTCCAACAATACATTGGTGTTGACCTCTAAGGTGGAGAGCTGAAGCTCAAGAACTTGGCCGCCCTACTCATGATCATTGTGTAAGAAGCATTCTCTTCAGTGGCAGGGCTAGGGGTGAGAGAAGTCGAGACTCTGGGTTGTAAGTGTAAAGGCCACTGAATTCTTGAAGGTAATCATACACATTTTCTTTGTGGTATGGTTGCCCCATTTCATCACCCACACCATAATCATCTGACTCCATACCAAATAAAGAATGCAACTTATGTGTCCTTCCTTGTGGAGGTGGCAAGTCAAGTCATGTTTAATAAACTTTTTTACATTTTCTTATACTTTGCATTCGGAAGATCACCACTAATGCAGAGATCTACATATGGTAAGGCACAGGGAAAAGTAAAGTTCATGAAACTTGACAACAGAAAAAAGTGTAAAAATGTGTTACTTAAATATTAATGTAAACTTTTTTGTATGTTTATTTTAACATGGAGAACAAAAACGATTCTACATCATTAACACCTTAAGTTTGAATTAATTTAAATAGAGTAAATTAAAGAAACAATATTTTTGGGAAGTTTAAATAAAAAAATACCACCTACAGTAAAATATATTTTTATATTATATATGAATAATTTTTAAAAGTACTTTATAGATTTAACTACTGCATTTAAATTTTAATAAAAATAATGTTATATTAATTTTTTAATTAAAGTTGTTAAAATATGCTAAAATATAAATATAGTTAATTTTTAGATCATTTTTTATCTATAAATGTATTTGTTTTTAAATGTTTTCAATATTTTAAATTTCATTTTAGCATTATTTCCTACGTCCTTTTAGTTTAAGTCCCTACCTCCATTATTGTGTATGGGAGGCGGCTGTAGTATCAGTAGTTGGGCCTGTGTGGTGCTGGACCTACTACATTTACTTTTAGGCCAAGTAACTTTACACTTGTAAATGTAACCCCCTGCCCCCCGTTTCAGGAGGTGGAGAAATGCAAGTCTACACTTTTGACTAACTTTAAACTCCGATTTTGTGAATAGACAAAAGTAGTAATATTCCTGGAAATTGTAAATGTAAATTTACTAGTAGTAAATCTACAAGCATAGATTTACTTCTGTTAATAGGCCCAGTAAATGGTGAAGTAGTAAAGTTACTCAAGAGTGTAAGAGTAAATATACACATTTAAATTTACTGACATGTAAGTTAACATTTATAAATAGGCTCCAGTATTGTAAGTTGTAGTTGTTCTTAATGCTCGTTCATATTGATGAATGAGAAGACACACTCACCAGTAATACATTGATCATTGTGCCATCAATTACTTTTACATGTATCACCCTATATTGTAAGAAATGTGATTGGGTCATGACATTTGTATTGTTTCTTAACATCTGTATAGTGCTGATCAGTGTGCTCTTACATAGGAGCTTTCATGCATGTTAGCATAGTGCATGAGTGAGTGCATTGGAAGAGTTTATTGTGATGCAAAACGGTCTCAGTTGTGCACCAACTGCATCACTACAGACTTGGGGCCTAATTACGATGTCGGCCGGAGTTGCCTCCGACCGACACCGTTTTGGGGAAGGAACCGCCCAACCATAGGTCGGCGGTTCCGACAACCCCAATAGGATGTGACCGCACATGGTGCGGTCGCAAACTTCCATTTCTCAATGGGAGCTTGTGCGATGGGCCGAAACCGCCAGCAGCACAAGCTCCCATTGAAAAATGGAAGTTTGTAAACATCCCTGCACCGTGTGGCAGGCACCTCATGGTGCCTGCCACACGGTGCAGGGATGTTTAGGGGGGCACCATAGGTGCCCCCAGACCCAAATGCAGAGGGCCAGGGGCCCTGGTAGGGGCCCCCAAAGTCAATTCCCGACAGCCAATCCATGTCGGAAAGGCTGACATGGATTGGCTGTCGGAAACCGACATCATAATCCCAACGGCAGAAACGCCATACTTAAAGGTTTAAGAGAGCTTTCCGACTGGCCGATGGGCTCCTTGAGCCCATCGAAACCGAGTTGGATTCCCCGCCGGTTTAAACTCCAACTGCCGTCATCATAATACGGCGGTCGGACTTTAAACCTACCATGCCAGTTGGAAAGCATCCGACCAGCGGTCAGAGGCTTTCTGACCAACATCGTAATTAGGCCTTTAGTGTCAAAAAAGTGATACTTGTGGTCACAATACCACCTACAATCCTCCCAGTCAGCTGTATGTACTGGAAACCACCGCCACATGGCTGTGGGGTACTGAAGAGCAGCTGGCCACAGCACTGATATGTGGGATGACGGAGTTCACACAATCAGCAAACTATCTTAAAAGGTAAACCACTGTCAACATTAGATCAAACAGCCAGGGCTTTCTCAGAAAAAAGTGCACATACTATTTGTGTAACAACCATCCCCAGAACAATACTGTCAAGAAACAAAAAACTTAAAAAGCACAAACAAGTTAATAAGAATAACAATAAAATATGAAACATGTCACGATAATAAAGGAAATTCAATGTTGAAATCCAACAAGTTTTAGAACTAAATTCTAAAGCCATCCCCTTTGAGAAGCAATGGGGTCATTACATCAATGATGTCCTCGGGAAATCTGGGTGGAGGCCCAGGATGTCAATGTTGGTCTCAATTACACAAGTTATGTACAGCTATGATTGGGTTCATCATTTTTATTCATTTATGAAAAGGGATAAACTATTTTCACATCTAATTGATTAAAGAGTGAGAGCAAACTGATACGGATCAAGCACAGAAACAGTCTATTTTATCAATTTAAAGGCAAAATGCTAGCAAATCTGGATTGTTCTTTTTTTTCATTCAAAGTTTGAGCGATCAAAAGAAAATGTACTGAGTAAAAGTCATTCTTCAGAAACCAGTATCCACTTATTTTCATTAATTCCCACTTTGAGAGGGCTTGTGATTTCTGTAGGGTCTTTGGCTCTGGGGCCGCTCTGCTCCAGGGTCCTGTCTCTCCCGCAACATCAAAAGGACACACGCAGGTTACCAGAATGCTGAAACAAGACATTATAATTTAAACATTTACAGGACAAAAAAGAACTGTCAGAAAAAAACTTTGTGTAACAGATGGTTAGATGTACACGACCAGGTAAATTATTTATTTACGATAACACAATTGTGATCTATATGAGTGGGCACAAATGTGGCTACCCACAGACCCCTACTGCTGATCTGCATCTGGAGTCAGATTCTAAACGCGAGTATATATTGTCTAAAAGGTTTCAGTATCCCTTTAACACACAACAACATCAATGCATGCATTCTGCACCTTGGTGCAGTGCTTCCCTGTTTACCCTGTGGTACTAAGCAGATAGCAGTTGTGTGTGCATCTCCCCGATCCAGGGTGGTGATTGGTGGCACTTGTGGGCCCTCTTTGCATCTATCCAGGATTATTTTTTTCACTAGTGTAAGAATACATAGTAAACTCCGTATTCATCCAACTCCGCTCTAAGCACTGCATCCACAGACCTACTGAAAGGAACCCCTATATTTATTGCGGCTATCTGGCTTATTGACCTGCTCCCCGTTCCCCTATGACCATGCCACAATACCAGTGCTATTCAATGCACCCTCTTCTCCCCTCTTTAGTGTCCCCCATCTCCATTTACAGAAAGAAACATAGGGGCTCATTACGATGACGGACGGACCGCCACCGCCAGCGGTGCAGTGGCGATCCATCCGTCACCAAACGTGGAGTGACCGCCCGCCAGATTATGATTGTTCCGTGACTGCTCAAAGGAGAATTGAATTACAATCTATCTAGTGTGTGTTGCAATCACAGTCAACACTAGTAATTAATACCATGTAGAAAGACAACTACGTTCCAAAACAGCAAGATAAGAGTTTTAAAGATACAATAAATGTAAAACAAGGAAAATGCGCCAAAAGTAATTCAGTTATAGTATATTTATTTCATATACTTGAAATAAATAGCAATTTATGCATTTGAAAAGATACAAGGTTGCATGAAAAGGGGAAATGAGGGATGGGTGTGCTCGTGATGGGTAGGGATAGGTAGAAGTCACTGGTTGAAGAATACACACTATTTCAATAATTACAAAAACAAACTGCTAAGAAAGACCAGTATAGAGAGACCTGTCCGTGCGAAAATATTTACATCATATTATATACTTTTTAATGCATCAATGCAACTTCAGACGATGGGGGAAGAATGCGGTACAGGCCTCATGTGGGTGGAGAGCGTCGACGTTTCGACTCGACTAGTGCATAGAGGGTGACTTAAAACTCTGCTGCGAGTCTTCTTCAGGACGGAAATTGGGCAACCTAGGGGTAGAGAATTGTGTGTTACTTGGGCGCTGAAGAACCCGAAGACGGGATTAGAGATGAACGTAGTGGTAGTACTGACCTAATCCTGGTGCCGCGCAGGCATCACAGGTGTGTCAAGGAAAAGTTCCAAACCAGGTCGGTAATGACTGTGGAAAACCGTACCAAGGATTAATGTAATAAAGACTTAAAGTTGAAGCTACAGTGTGTAGTGTGGTTAGTGAAACACTCACCCCCTGGTTAAAGGTGAATTCCACTTAAGCGGACCAATCTTATGAAGTCCTCAACGGTAATATAGACCGTAATACTGAGCATCCATGGTTATGCAGTATCCGATTAAATCGGGAGAATATCTAATCAAAAACAAAAACATAACGGAAGGAAGGAATTAATAATCCTATATGTAGTCCAAAGGTGAAGGAATGGAGGCATTAGCATCAAAAGGTTACCTTAATGGAAGAAAAACAGGCGTCGCGCGCCTCGCGATGGTCGTCCTGCCGAGTTCAAGTGCAAGAATGAACTGGCAGACGGCATCCGCTTTTAACCAAACCGGCCGGTGACAGCCTGTGAAGCGTGCATGTAGTGCGCACGTTGCTAGGCATCAATCAGGCAGTGCGATTATGTCAATACCAATTGGCAAACACGCGTGTGAAATGCTCACAGCGGTTTTAATCCCCCTTATACTGAGGTTACCATTCATTAGTTGTCTCTGGCCTGGCTTCTTCCCCTACCGGGCGGCACCACTAATCTATTCCGCTCGATGTTTTCAGCCTTTCATCTCACGCGGCAACTCGGGGCTCCACGGGTGCCTGATTGACGCCTAGCAACGTGCGCACTACGTGCACGCTTCACAGGCTGTCACCGGCCGGTTTGGTTAAAAGCGGATGCCGTCTGCCAGTTCATTCTTGCACTTGAACTCGGCAGGACGACCATCGCGAGGCGCGCGACGCCCGTTTTTCTTCCATTAAGGTAACCTTTTGATGTTAATGCCTCCATTCCTTCACCTTTGGACTACATATGGGATTATTAATTCCTTCCCTTATGTTTTTGATTAGATATTCTCCCGATTTAATCGGATACTGCATAACCATGGATGCTCAGTATTACGGTCTATATTACAGTTGAGGACTTCATACGATTGGTCCGCTTAAGTGGAATTCACCTTTAACTAGGGGGTGAGTGTTCCACTAACCACACTACACACTGTAGCTTCAACTTTAAGTCTTTATTACACTAACCCTTGGTATGGTTTTCCACAGTCATTACCGACCTGGTTTGGAACTTTTCCTTGACACACCTGTGATGCCTGCGCGGCACCAGGATTAGGTCAGTACTACCACTACGTTCATCTCTCATCCCGTCTTCGGGTTCTTCAGCGCCCAAGTAACACACAATTCTCTACCCCTAGGTTGCCCAATTTCTGTCCTGAAGAAGACTCGCAGCAGAGGTTTAAGTCACCCTCTATGCACTAGTCGAGTCGAAACGTCGACGCTCTCCACCCACATGAGGCCTGTACCGCATTCTTCCCCATCGTCTGAAATTCCATTGATGCATTAAAAAGTATGTAATATGATGTAAATATTTTCGCAAGGACAGGTCTCTCTATACTGGTCTTTCTTACCAGTTTGTTTTTGTAATTATTGAAATAGTGTGTATTCTTCAACCAGTGACTTCTACCTATCCCTACCCATCACAAGCACACCCATCCCTCATTTCCCCTTTTCATGCAACCTTGTATCTTTTCAAATGCATAAATTGCTATTTATTTCAAGTATATGAAATAAATATACTATAACTGAATTACTTTTGGCGCATTTTCCTTGTTTTACATTTATTGTATCTTTAAAACTCTTATCTTGCTGTTTTGGAACGTAGTTGTCTTTCTACATGGTATTAATTACTAGTGTTGACTGTGATTGCAACACACACTAGATAGATTGTAATTCAATTCTCCTTTAAGCAGTCACGGACCAATTTTTCATTCCCGCATTGTACCCAGGTCTGGTGACGATTATTGGGTTACCCCATTATTCTGTAATGGTCGCCAGATTATGATGGCGGGCGTATCCACACTGCGACTGTGGCGGACGGAAAGACCGTCCGCCACGGAACCGCCACAGGCAATCGGACCGATTGACTGGCGGTGCGGTCTGCATGCATAAAATGGTGGCGGTGCCTAGCAGGCACCGTCCACCATATTATGATGCAAGCTGTGAGCCAGCCTTTCCATGACGGCGACACCGTCATGAAAAGGCTGGTGGAGATCCTGTTCGGGGGCCCGTTGCAGGCCCCCAATGGGCGGGGGTTTATGTGCACTGGGGGCGTACCCATGGTACCCCCCTACATTTCAGTGCACTAAGTGGCAGGCACCGTGTGGTGCCTGCCATGTAGTCCACTGAAATGCACAACATGCATTTTCAAAGTTGCGGCAGGTGCTGCTGCCAGCAGCACCCGCCGCAATGTTAAAAATGCAAGATGAGACCGCCATGGTGGCGGTCGCATCCTAATGTGGTGTGCGGAACCGCCGCCTGTATTGCGGACGGTCCCGGTCACCACCACGATGGTGGACGGACTGGAGTCCGTCCGCCATCGTAATCAGCCCCATAGTTTTAACTCCCAGCTTTTCCAAATCAACTCCAGACCGATCTCTTCTCACCCCTGAGACAATGTACAACCTTCAAGCAATGTCACACCCCGAAACATGCTTTTGGTACACACGAGCACCTGTGTACTTCTCCTCTGCTACGTCTCACCCACAGTCATGGGTTACACATTACATCTGCTCCTTGAAGACTGAGATAAGAGCCATCAGCCACAAGTGGCTTAAAATAAGTGCACTAACACTGGTCATCTGTATAAACAAGATTTAGACACACTACTGCTGGGGCTGGACAATGCAAATCCCCGTCAGCTCAACCCCGTCCTCAGTGACATGCACATACTACATACAGGATACTCTCTCCATCACATACACACTTTAAGCAATGTATGCTCTCAGTGAATATCTTTGTAGCATATATATTATCTGCAATTACCACCATCTGAGACTCCATAACAACATGTCACCAATCCACCCTCTTAGATATCCCGATCTACGCTGACTCTATGCTCTGATCTAAGACTTCATCACACATCACTAGCAGAGTTTCACCCGTTAACAGCATCTACTAGTCCTTCATATGCTCTGATCTCAGACTTCATCACACATCACCAGCAGAGTTTCTCCCCTTAACAGCATCTACTGGTCGTTCACGTGCTCTGATCTCAGACTTCATCAACATCACCGGCAGAGCTTCTCCCAGTAAAAGCAACCATTGGTCCTTCGTGTGCTCTGATCTCAGACTTCATTGCACATCACTAGCAGAGTTTCTCCCATTAACAGCATCTACTGGTCCTTCATGTGCTCTGATTTCAGATTTCATCACACATCACCAGCAGAGTTTCTCACATTAACAGCATTCACTAGTCCTTCATGTGCTCTGATCTCAGACTTCATCACACATCACTAGCAGATGTTCTTGTATTAACTGCATCTTCTGGTCCTTCATGTGCTTTGAACTCAGACTTCATCACACATGACCAGCATAGTTTCTACCGTTACCAGCATCAACTGGTCCTTCATGTGCTCTGATCTCAGACTTCATCACACATCACTAGCAGATGTTCTTGTATTAACAGCATCTTCTGGTCCTTCATGTGCTTTGAACTCAGACTTCAACACACATGACCAGCAGAGTTTCTACCGTTACCAGCATCAACTGGTCCTTCATGTGCTCTGATCTCAGACTTCATCACATATCACCGGCAGAGTTTCTCTCATCAACAGCATCCACTGGTCCTTCATGTGCTCTGATCCCAGACTTCATCACACATCACCAGCAGATTTTCTTCTAGTAACAGCATCAGCAGAGTGTTTCACATAAACAGAATCTGCAGGCGCTTCATGTGCTCTGAACTCAGACTTCATCACACATCACCAGCAGGGTTTCCCCCATTAACAGCATCAACTGGTTATTCATGTGCTCTGATCTCAGACTTCATCACACATCACTAGCAGATGTTCTTGTATTAACAGCATCTTCTGGTCCTTCATGTGCTTTGAACTCAGACTTCATCACACATGACCAGCAGAGTTTCTACCGTTACCAGCATCAACTGGTCCTTCATGTGCTCTGATCTCAGACTTCATCACATATCACCGGCAGAGTTTCTCTCATCAACAGCATCCACTGGTCCTTCATGTGCTCTGATCCCAGACTTCATCACACATCACCAGCAGATTTTCTTCTAGTAACAGCATCAGCAGAGTGTTTCACATTAACAGAATCCACTGGTCCTTTATGTGCTCTGAACTCGGACTTCATCAAACATCACCAGCAGAGATTCTACCATTAACAGCATTACTGGTCCTTCATGTGCTCTGACCTCAGACTTCATCACACATCACCAGAAGAGTTTCTCTCATTAACTTCTTCTACTAGTCCTTCATGTGCTCTGATCTCAGACTTCTTCACACATCACCGGCAGAGTGTCTCCCATTATCAGGATCCACTGGTACTTCATGTGTTCTGATCTCAGACTTCATCACACATCACCAGAAGAGTTTCTCCCGTTAACAGCATCTACAGGTCCTTTACGTGCTTTGATCTCAGACTTCATCACTTTTCAGTGGCAGAGCCTCTCCCATTAAAAGCATGTACTGGTGCTTCATGTGATCTGATCTCAGACTTCATCAACATCAGTGGCAGAGATTCTCCTATTAACAGAATCCACTGGTCCTTCATGTGCTCTGAACTCGGACTTCATCACAGATCCAAAGCAGAGTTTCTCACATTAACAGAAGCCACTGGTCATTCATGTGCTCTGAACTCGGACTTCATAACATATCACCAACAGAGTTTCTACCGTTAACAGCATCTACTGGTACTTAATGTGCTCTGATCTCAGACTTCATCGCACATCCCTAGCAGAGTTTCTCCTATTAATAGCATCTACTGGTCCTTCATGTGCTGTGATATCTGACTTCATCACACATCACCAGAAGAGTTTCTCCTGTTAACAGCATCAACTCGTCCTTTATGTGCTCTAATCTCAGACTTCATCTCACATCACCAGAAGAGTTTCTCCTGTTAACAGCATCAACTGGTCCTTCATGTGTTCTGATCTCAGACTTCATCAAACATCACCAGCAGAGTTTCTTCTAGTAACAGCATCTGCTAGTCCTTCATGTGCTCTGATCTGAGACTTCATCACACATCATGAGCAGAGTTTCTTCTAGTAATGGCATCAACTGGTCCTTCATGTGCTCTGATCTCAGACTTCATCTCACACCACCACCAGAGTTTCTCTCATTAACAGCATCCAGTTGTCATTCATGTACTCTGATCTCAGACTTCATCACATATCACTGGCAGAGTTTATCTCATCAACAGCATCCACTGGTCCTTCATGTGCTCTGATCTCAGACTTCATCAAACATCACCAGCAGAGTTTCTACCATTAACAGCAATTACTGGACCTTCATGTGCTCTGACCTCAGACTTCATCACACATTACCAGAAGAGTTTCTCTCATTAACTTCTTCTACTAGTCCTTCATGTGCTCTGATCTCAGACTTCTTCACACATCACCGGCAGAGTGTCTCCCATTATCAGGATCCACTGGTACTTCATGTGTTCTGATCTCAGACTTCATCAACATCACCGGCGGAGCTTCTCCCAGTAACAGCAACCATTGGTCCTTCATGTGCTCTGACCAAAGACTCCATCACATATCAGTGTATCTCCTATTAACAGCATCTACTGGTCCTTCATGTGCTCTGATCTCAAATTTCATCACACATACCCAACATAGCTTCTCCCATTAACAGCTTCCACTCGTCATTCATGGCCTCTGATCTCAGACTTCATCACACATCACCAGCAGAGTTTTTGCCGTTACCAGCATCAACAGGTCCTTCATGTGCTCTGATATCTGACTTCATCACACATCACCAGAAGAGTTTCTCCTGTTAACAGCATCAACTGGTCCTTTATGTCGTTTGATCTCAGACTTCATTACACATCACCAGAAGAGTTTCTCCTGTTAACAGCATCAACTGGTCCTTCATGTGCTCTGATCTCAACCTTCATCAAACATCACCAGCAGAGTTTCTTCTAGTAACAGCATCTGCTAGTCCTTCATGTGCTCTGATCTCAGACTTCATCAGCAGAGCTTCTTTCATTAACAGCATTCACTGGTGCTTCATGTGCTCTGATCTCAGACTTCATCAACATCACCTGCAGAGCTTCTCCCATTAACAGCATCAACAAATCCTTCATCTGCTCTGATCTCAGATTAAATCACACATCACCAGCAGAGCTTCTCCTATTAACAGAATCCACTGGTCCTTCATGTGCTTTGAGTCTGAACTCGAACTTCAACACAAATCCACAGCAGAGTTTCTCACATTAACAGCATCCATTGGTCCTTCATGAGCTCTGATCTCAGACTTCATCACACATCTTCAGGAGAGTTTCTCACATTAACAGCATCCATTTGTCCTTCATGAGCTCTGATCTCAGACTTCATCACAAATCCACAGCAGAGTTTCTGCCGTTACCAGCATCAACTGGTCCTTTTATGTGCTCTGATCCCAGACTTCATCACACACCACCAGAAGAGTTTTTCCCGTTAACAGCATCAACTTTATATGCTCTGATCTCAGACCTCATCACACATCACCAGTGGAGTTTCTCTCATGAACAGCATCCAGTTGTCCTTCATGTACTCTCATCTCAGACTTCATCACACATCACCAGCAGAGTTTCTTCTAGTAACAGCATCTGCTGGTCCTTCATGTGCTCTGATCTCAGACTTCATCACCCATCACCGGCAGAGCTTCTTCCATTAACAGCATTCACTGGTACTTTAATGTGTTCTGATCTCAGACTTCATCAACATCACTGGCAGAGCTTCTCCCATTAACAGAATCCACTGGTCCTTCATGTGCTCTGAGTCTGAACTCCAACTTCATCACAGATCCACAGCAGAGTTTCTCACATTAACAGCATCCACTGGTCCTTCATGAGCTCTGATCTCAGACTTCATCACACATCACCGGCAGAGTTTCTCCCATTAAACGCATCCACTGGTACTTTCATGTGTTCTGATCTCA
Organism: Calotriton arnoldi; assembly: GCA_963921515.1. Lineage (NCBI taxonomy): Eukaryota > Metazoa > Chordata > Amphibia > Caudata > Salamandridae > Calotriton > Calotriton arnoldi. Next base: position 169,406 of record CAWUFW010018309.1, on the reverse strand, counting down.
GACTTCATCAACATCACCGGCAGAGCTTCTCCCATTAACAGAATCCACTGGTCCTTCATGTGGTCTGATCTCAGACTTCATCACCCATCACCGGCAGAGCTTCTTCCATTAACAGCATTCACTGGTACTTTAATGTGTTCTGATCTCAGACTTCATCAACATCACTGGCAGAGCTTCTCCCATTAACAGAATCCACTGGTCCTTTATGTGCTCTGAGTCTGAACTCGAACTTCATTACAGATCCACAGCAGAGTATCTCACATTAACAGAATACACTGGTCCTTCATGTGTTCTGAACTCAGACTTCATCAAACATCACCAGCAGAGTTTCTATCGTTAACAGCATCAACTGGTCCTTCGTGTACTCTGATCTCAGACTACATCACACATGACCAGCAGATTTTTTTGTATTAACAGTATCTACTCGTCATTCATGTGCTCTGATCTCAGACATCATCACACATCACGAGCAGAGTTTCTCCGATTAACAGCATCCACTGGTCCTTAATGTGCTCTGATCTCAGACTTCATCACGAGCAGAGTTTCTCCGATTAACAGCATGCATTAGTCCTTCATGTGCTCTGATCTCAGACTTCACCAACATCACCGGCAGAGCTTCTCCCATTAACAGCATCAACAAATCCCTCATCTGCTCTGATATCCGACTTCATCACACATCTCCAGCAGAGTTTCTCACAATAACAGCATCCACTGGTCCTTCGTGTTCTCTGATCTCAGAATTCATCACAGATCACCGGCAGACCTTCTCCCATTAATAACATCCACTGGTCCATCATGTGTTGTGATCTCAGACTTCATCACAACTCAGTGGCAGAGCTTTTCCCATTAACAGCATCCACTGGTGCTTCATGTGCTCTGATCTGGGACTTCATCATTCAACACCAGCAGAGTTTCCCACTCTAACAGAATCCACAGGTCCTTCATGTTCTCTGATCTCAGACTTCATCACACATCACCAGCAGAGTTTCTACCGTTAACAGCGTCTACTAGTCCTTCATGTGCTCTGATCTCAGACTTAACACATCACCAGCAGCGTTTCTCTCATTGCCAGCATCCAGGTGTCATTCATGTACTCTGATCTCAGACTTCATCACACATCGCCAGCAGAGCTTCTCCTATTAACAGAATCCACTGGTCCTTCATGTGCTCTGAGTCTGAACTCGAACTTCATCACAGATCCACAGCAGAGTTTCTCACATTAACAGCATCCACTGGTCCTTCATGAGCTCTGATGTCAGACTTCATCACACATCACCAGCAGATGTTCTTGTATTAACAGCATCTACTGGTCCTTCATGTGCTCTGAACTCAGACTAAATCACATATCACCAGCAGAGTTTCTGCCGTTACCAGCATCAGCTGGTCCTCGATGTGCTCTGATCTCAGACTTCATCACACATCACCAGAAGAGGTTTTCCCGTTAACAGCATCAACTGGTCAATTATGTGCTCTGATCTCAGACTTCATCACACATCAACAGCGGAGTTTCTCTCATTAACAGCATCCAGTTGTCCTTCATGTACTCTGATCTCAGACTTCGTCACACATCACCAGCAGAGTTTCTTCTAGTAACAGCATCTGCTGGTCCTTCATGTGCTCTGATCTCAGACTTCATCACCGATCACCGGCAGAGTTCTTCCATTAACAGCTGTAGTGTGGTTTGTGGCCTCATTGTCTACATTGCTAAGTTAGCTTAGGCCTGGCTGCCATGATGCCTTTTTGCACATGTTACTTTGTGCCTTTTGTTTTTCCAGCCTCTGTTTGTGCCCGACTATATTAGAACTGTCTGCCTTTTTGCCTTTCACCTTTTCTCCTGTTCCCTGTGGGTTTCGTCTGCACATCATGTACAAGGTCGAAAAACAACGTCCCTTGTTCTTGCTGATCTGGTCAGCCTCTCGCACTTAGACATAACACAGAATACAGCTGCACTGGAGAAATTCGTGTGCTTTTAATATTGTGATCTCGCTGTTTGTGACACTTGAAGACAAACCTTTCCAGGGAGAAGAGCTGTGCTTGTCTGATGATGTAAACCTTGCATCTAGATATTGAGGTATGAGGGTCCGTCCGACAAAGCCCAGAGGTCTTCTATTTTTATAATAAACTCGTTATTAGCACGGCCATTTAGCCCTGTATCCACTGTCTTTAAAAAATGCTGTCCCCGTTTATATTTTATAGAATTATAACCATGCTTATTATTTTATCATTATGCATTATGCTGATAGTACTGGCACGTGTACTGTATCTTAGAGCACGATAGTTGAAATAAACATTTTAAACTATACAGTGTCTCTTATTACGCACGTTGTGGACAAGTATAAGTGAGTGATGAAAGAGTGTTCTTGCTCCCGCGAGTCCTGAGAGAGAGTCCGTGTTCTGGGTTGTCTAATCATTGGTAGCTGCACTGTGAATGAGACGCTAAAGCTAGTCGGATTGGGATTGTGGGTACTAAGGGGTATGGTTGGCTCACCACTATACTCCGAGGTCCTATTATCCTGTGCATAGCTCTGTGTATGTGCAGAATCCCTACAACATGGCGCCACCAACGTGGTGGGCTGCTTATCTGCGAGACGCTTGAGTAGTGCTTGTGCTTGTCCACAACACCCTTCGCATACGTTTCCGGAAGTGTGTGTGAGGGTGGTACCTCCTATATTGATGTTTTTATAGGTTCTTTCAAGCTTGAAGTTATTAAAAGGTGTTACTATAAACCCTATATAGCGCTGCCTCGTACTAGGTTGTCGAATATTTTTAGCCTTAAATGGCTGTCAACATTGCGGCACATAGCCGCGCAGCGCTCCGGGCTCATTTGACAGAGTATGGAGTGCCTGACACGGGTGTCGATTTGATCTTTGTGGTACAAGCGGATCCTGCTTACTACTTTGAGGTGTTTTACTCTTGGGTCACCTTCCCGGCGGTGGATGGGACTGATAATGTGTTCCATGAATATACAGCCACCGCTCTTCCTATAGTTTATAGGCCTTATCGGAATCTTGAAGTACCGATCACGGCATGGCAACACCGTTTTGGTTTAATGGCGCCCTCCCCCAACCGGTTACCCCGATTCGTTTAGGCCCCTTATCGATTGAATGGGCCACTTGGCCAGTCTTGGCCGGGTATACCCCACATCCGCGTTATTTGACGCTTGCGGTTGCTGAACTGCGTGAATTACATACGTCTTTGATACGTGTGCACAGAGCTTTAATACAGTATGTTACAGGCAACATCCAGGGAGCCTCTCCTGGAGTTGCAGCGCATCCAGCTGGACCGGGCGGTGTAACCATAAGTCCCGTCATGGTTAATTCAGTGATGGGCAAGCGCCCACAAAATAAGGATGATTTACCTTATTGGCTTGCAGAAAAATTTGACGAGCTGGAGGCAGTTTTTCCAAATACTTCTCCTGTGGAAAAACACAGGATTTTGACGATTAGTTTGCCAAAAGACTTAATCCCCGAGTTGGCAGAATGCAACAACTGGGGTAAGGTATTCGCAGCAGTATATACGAAGTGTTTTGGCACTCCTTCCATGACAGTTCTCCCCTCTGTAATTAAACGAGTACAGGATGAGCATGGCCCTGAAGCGGCTGTGGAGTTGGGGATGAGACTGGTGGGAGTGTTCGATGTAGTGGCTGATTTGATCCTTGCGAATGTCAAGGGCGATGCAGTTAACTTTCAAGTAGTTAATGCTTTGGCTTTGATCCCAGAACCGGACAAGCCACGCAAATTACCTAAAATTATTGCACAGGCTTATAAAACCATTGGCCGCAATAGCCTGGGAGTTAAGCCTTTTGCTAAAACGCAAACACAATCGCAACCACAACCAAAAACTCAATCTGAGAAAGATGAGAAACCGTTCTTTACTAAAATGAGCAGGAGGTTGAAAAAACAGGGTAAGCAACAGAAGAAACCAGGGTCGCGTAGCGGATCCCCGGTTTCCGTCTCTTCTGAACGCACTTATGATTTGAGCGACAGAGCAAGAATTAAATCTCCAGAGAGATTTCAGGTCCCTGATCCGCGTTCTCCTCGTTCTTCACAGGCACCATCGACCTCCCAGACTGGTGGAGGAGATCGCCAGGATAGAGGAAGGGGTCGTGAGGCTCTACAGGGATGAGATCAGCCTCGACCACAGGTCCGAGGGAAACCCGAAGAATTTACACGTCCTCGCCCACAGTTTCAGAAGAAGAAAGTTGCAGCTGTAACAGCGAGGTATGCCACAGACGGTGAGAACGAGACTCCTGAATTGGACGTGGGGCGTGACGCTCCTAGACAGCGCAGCGGAAGTTACCATAGTGCGGGAGGCACTACGTCCTCATGTGGAGGCGACAGCAACTGACACATTCATTACTGTCGAGACAGCTGACACCCAAGTGGCACCCCCTGACAGACTATATAATATTGTCATTCAAATTGAAGGTGACATTGAGCGTGTTATAAAAGGGATTTTTTGGGAGAATCTGACCTCTTCATATGACATTTTGTTAGCAGAGGCGGATTGGCCGCCCCTATTCGTACTTGCTGTTCGTAGAGGGGAGGAGGCAATCCTTCCGAGTTTTTCTCGTCATGTCCCCAAGGAGAAAGCGGATGCTCTAGCGGCTGAATGGGCTGTGGCCCTGGCTCCGGCGCTATACCGTAATCATGTGGGCTGGGATGAGGATTCTCCACTCCATGATATTCCATTGCGGTCTCTGCCTCAGCCACAACCCCAATATCCCATCCGGCGGGAAGCTAAAGGTCCCGTTTCAGACATTCTGACACAGTTAGAATATCAAGGAGTAATTGAAACATGCATATCACCAATGAATAATCCCCTTTTCGCGGTTTCTAAACCCGATGGATCGTACCGCCTGGTTTTGGATTACCGACATTTGAACTCTCATTGTCGGACCTTTGCGGTGCAAAATACCCACAGTTCTGAGCTTGTAGACAGTCTTGTTCGTAAAAAATATATATCGACACTTGACCTATCCAATGGATTTTACACGCACAACTTGTCCCCGGAGTGTAGCCAATGGAGCGCTTTCACTTCCGGTGGTAAACAATTCAAATTCCGGCGTTTACCCATGGGCTACAAAACAGTCCGGGTGTATTCGCCACCCGTGTTGTCTCTCTGTTGGACAGCATAGACCCAGATGCGTGTTCGTACGTCGACGATATCTATATGACAGACGACGAATTATGGCCGCATCTTTCCCGAGTGGACCGCATTATTCTTGAATTTGCGGTCTTAGGATACAAATTTAATTTTGCCAAATCTCACATTGCTGAATATACTGTTTTGTTTTTGGGCTATGAGCTCAACAATGAAGGTAAGGGCTTAGCCCCCCATTTCTTGGAGAAGTGCGCACTTTTGTGCCCTCCAACTACACTGAAGAAGCTTCAGTCTTTACTGGATTTTCTTAACTTCGGGCGTACTTACATTCCCGAATATGCCCAGCGCATCAAGCCTCTTTATGCCTTGATACAACCTAACTTTTCGAAGTCATGCTGGCTTCCCGAGCATTCCTCTATACTGCAATCTTTGCAGTCAGATCTATTAGAATCTAAATTCTTGTTGACTCGTGACAACCACACAAACCTGATGATTAGAATCGTTCCAGGGGCAGTGGGTTTCACGTACTTAACCTTTAACGAAGGTGACAAAGTACCGATTGCATACAAGTCACATCTTTACACTTCCGCAGAAATGCGCTTTTCCTCTGTGGAGAAAGTTTTGACTGCAGTGCAAATGGCGATTCTAAAGGAACGCGCACTGGCACAGGGAAAACGCATTTTGGTGGTAACACCATATCCTGCCCTTGAGGCAGTGATGAAGGCAAGTGTACCGAACTCTAAGGCATTGCACCCCCGTTGGATACAATGGGCTACATCTCTGACGTCCCCGGATGTCACTTTTATCTTTGATTCCTCTCTTCAGACACAGGAGTTTTTACAGTATGAATTTGTTCATCCTCCTCCTCTATCTTTGCTACCATTTGAGGAGTATGAATGTATTATATATACCAAGGGTTCGGCACAACCAGCCACGGGTTCCAAGCATGCTTATTCCGCAGCATGTGCTATTGTTGCAGGTACCATAGTGAACGGTGAGTTCAAATTGACTGTAGTGCACACTCAGGCACTAGGAGACAGTACTGCACAGTTGGCTGAGCTGCGTGCCTTGGTGCTCGCACTTGAGTTCGCGAATCCAGACGTGACGACTCTTATTGTATGCGATTCTTACTACTGTGTTCAATCCTTTAATGACAATCTATTCTTTTGGTCGCAGAATGACTATAGAGATGCTAAAGGCAGCACAATTAAGCATAAAATGCTTTGGGTTCGAGTGGTAGATCTTAAACAATGTCTGCCTCTCACACAGGTGATTCACACCCTTGGCCACCAGCGTGTGGGCGCACACGCAGTCGGTAACAGTTTGGCAGATGAAGCTGCCAAATCAGCAGTAGCCATGTGCTCAGTAGCAGCAGTTACAAGATCCATGACTAAAATAGATAATGATATTTTGGCAGCTATTGCTGCAACAAAGGAAGGTGCTAATCACCCAAGGGGTTTCCCTTCCAAATACTCTTATCACTTAAGTCCCGAACAGGTTCCTTACGTAAGAATTCCAGACGTTTGTGATCGCCTGATTCCCAACGCAGACCGCAGACCTTCTTTGATAACGGCCGCACACAAAGGCTTGGCTTCAGCCCATGCTGGCATGTCTGCGACTGTTTCCATCTTGCAGCAGCGTTACTGGTGGCGTGGGTTATATAAACAGACCCGTACTTATGTGCTTTCTTGTGACGTTTGTCAGCGAATTAAGCCTTCAACGGTTACACGACCACCACAAACCCCGCTCTGCATTTCTAACAGACCTTTTGGGTGTGTTTACCTGGATCACTGCGGTCCCTTTTCCTCTGACACTGCATATAAATACATATTAGTTTCAGTGGATTCGTGCACACGTTTCATCTGGGTTTGGCCACAACGGAGTGCTGACGCTCAAAATGTCATAAGGGATTTGCGTGTCTTTGTGGGAATTTTTGCCTGTGGCACCTTCCATTCCGACCAAGGTCCACCGTTCGCCTCTAAGGCTTACAAGGACGCAATTGGGTCACTGGGGGTGCGGGTGCAATTTTCGTCTCCATATAGACCTGAGGGTAATTCTATTGTGGAGCGAATGAACCGTGACTTAAAGCAATCCTTGACAGCTAGAGTCTTAGGTACTGGCAGGAACTGGCTGGCCCACTTGTATAGCGTCCAACGTGCACTTAATAATCTCCCTAGAAGATCTCTGGGTGGGCGGACCCCATACGAAATGCTCTTTGGCATCCAAATGTTTGTGCCAGACCTTGATGGTCTAGACATGGCGGCGAGAGCCGCAATCTTTGACGTAGATAATCATTCTACTATGTTACAGGACTTACAAGTGACCTGTGACAAACTTGCAAACGAACATTTACCTTCGGCCACAGACGCTGCGCTGCAGATTCCGGTTGCCGGCTGGCTTCACAAGGTTGGAGATCTGGTCCGAGAGAAGGTGGAGAACAAAAAAGAATTTGGCCCCTCTTATCGTGCACCAGTTCCAGTCCTTGGCTTGAAGGGTACTCGTACAGTCATCTTACCACCGCTTCCTGGTTGCAAGGACAACAGACACATCTCACTGGACAATGTCAAGCTTCAACATCTGGCCGATCCTGAATAGCGTAACACCTGCGGTCTGATGTCCAGCCATTTCTAGGGCTCATGTGTATGGCCCTCCAGCCCGCACGGACCCTGATGTTGCCATTGAGATGGTCAATTTGCCTGATCGCCTGCTCGACTTCCCGGCTTCTTCCTGCAATGAGGAGACCGAGTACACCTATCCCGCCACCGAGTCGGTGGCTCATCTACCAACAACGCTACTGAGCCCAACCCGTTATTCCTTTGACTCGGATTCCACCTCAGCACTTATCCCGTCCAGATTCAGTATTTTTGTATCCTGGTTCAGAGACAATTTTTTGATCCCACCATGGACCTACATTTGGTTGGTACTATTCCTGATTTTTCTGTTCATGTCCATTGGCTTTGTCACAGTTTTTTTTCCACTCATCAATGGTCACTATTTACCGGAACGCTCTACAGTGAACTGTGTCGCTGGAACTTTGGCTCCGCATTCTTCATCTCACATCATGAAGCGTGACCACACATTTGTGAACATTTCAGCTTTCCCAGTCGCTGATGGCATCGTATGGGATGCGGTAAATTTCCAAATTCATGGACCAACCGAGCTTATTAATGTACCAAATGTCCTCCGTGTTTCAATGGGTGATGTTGTTAAAAGTAATATTCATTCTGACGATTGGGATGTGCATGCAGTTGAATCGTTATTTACTGATTTGAAATATTATGCTGCTTTTAATGCTGAAGATTTGTACATGAATTCTGCAAGTTATGCCGATTTATATTGTTACCAGCATTGGGGCAACCACTTTCTCCATAAACCAAGTACTCTGCGGGGTCCTTTTAATTACACCCAATGGGAACATTGTCTGGCCCCTTTGCCAGGTAGCTCCCAGACTCTTCGAAATAAGTTTACTTATTTTACAGACTTTGATAGATCGAACCCTGGGTCCTATTATTTTAGATTAAACACTTCATCTACACAGAAGATCATGTTGACCCACACCAAGTTACTGTATTCGGGTTCCTTTTTGAACGCCTTAGCTGTGGGTGGGTATGAACATTGGCGGGACACCATTGACTTGAAATCTATTTGGGGCTCCAAATCATGGCAGGTACAAGGCACAGAAGCCTTGCACGCGCTTGCCTCATCCCGGCCCAAATTTTGTTTTTAAATCATACAATCTATCAAACAACGTGTTGGGGTTTGGCTACTTCCAAACAATTAAATGCTCCTTCCATTCCTGTATTGTCTTCTACTCCCAACAAAAGCTTGCATTTCAATATTTCCTTTGCCGAATTGCAAGCTTTGTTTCAGAACAATTCGTTTAATGTCTCTACGTTTGTTCAGTCACCCTGGTTGGCTTGGCCAACGGCAGCGGATGCCTGCCAAATGCGTTTTCATGACTCAGCTCCTGGTTACAAACAGGATAGGCCAGACCCGAGGTTTTCTGACTCTCGTACTGTTACAACATATTCTGTTGGTAAATTATGTAAACAGTGGTTGCAGCACTCTTCATTAGATTCTGTGAAACAACATTTATCCCTCCTATCAGGTAACATTTATCTGTCCGATTTTGTTCTGGGGCCTCATGGTCCTCGACCTAAGAGATTCATTTATGAAACTTATAATGAACTCTGGAAGCTTTCGCAAATTGAAGCTGCTTCCCGTCTTCGGGAAATAGATCAAGCAAATCTAGAAAAAGTGCTTGCTGTTGTTGACAATAGTATTAATACCCTGTCTTCCCGCATTTACACATTAGAGAATATTGTTTCCTCTGTTGTTGATATTGTACAAGATGATGTTTCAGTGTTATATCATGGTCAGAATCAATTGCGTTCAGTGATGCAGTTTGCATGGACTTTGCAAACACTTAAAATGGGTAAAGTTCCTTGGCATTTTTTGAACACCTCTGCCTTATTCCTGCCGTTTAATTTAACTGAAAAACAGCAATTCATGTCCATGAAAGATGCAACATACACTCTCTTACATATCGAGAAGATAGAGCCGTTACCATTCTCTGTGGCGGAGTTGGACTCTGCTGTGTGGCTAGTACACGGGGTTATCGCTTTGCCTTTTTCTTTATTTGAGTTCAGTTCCTGCATGAAACATTATCCTGTTGGCCGTTTTCAGTCTTTAGGCAGTGCCGTCTTGCATGAGCTTTGGTCCCTGCCTTTCATGTACCGATGCCTTAGGGACGGAAAAGAGGTTTTTCTCACAGGAGAGTCATGTGATTCTACAGTGGGTCATTCCCTTATTTGTAAAAACATTAAATTGCACGGGGCTTGTAATGTTTCGGCTCCGAATCTTGCTTGTGTTTTAAAGGGCATTCCTGCTCCTGCTATATCGCCTACTTTCACTGTGCTTGCAAATGGTAGCTATCTCCTTCTGAATAATCAGGACTGTTGTGGAATGCTGGCCGGCATCCCCTATATTGTAACAGTTTCCCACCGCGTTGTGTGCTGCAAAAATGTGCTTTTTCCTCCCCCGCACGACATACTAGATAGTTCTATTTGGCCTTCCATTCCGATTTTGAAGGCGGATTTCAATAAATTTAGCAGAATAAAGGCGCTATTATTGAACCAGGAGGTTATGCTCACATCCGCACGGGAGACCTTCATCCTCCAGGTGGCTAGTACCCACAGTGAAATACAGGCCCTTTTGAACACAAACCTCCCACAACATTTCGGTGAGCTGATTCACCGTGTTTTCAATGCGTCTAGCACCGAAGGTCTTGTGCACTTTTTTAAAGTTGTGGGCTCTGGCCTTGTTACCTCCTTTCAAACTATATTTGGTGTAATACCGGCTTTTATTCATTCTATTTTTTCCAGCGTCTTTGGCGGCTTTCCGTTGATCCTCGCCTTAGCGGCTGGTATATTGCTTTTGGTCTGTTTGCTACGCAATGGCTGCACTTCCTGGGGGCCTCCTCGACCACGGTCGGCTCCGGATGCTCCGTGAACGCATGCTTCTCGGCTTCGGCATCCTGCCCTTAGCGACACTCAGCGTGTCATATCGACTTTCTTTTCGCTTTGCATATTTCACTTGCGTGCAACCTGTGATGTCTTGCTTAAGATGTCCTTTCTCCTGGTCCTTGGATTTTTGCCTTTCCAATAAGTCTCTGTCGGACCCGGATTTTGGCCAGTTGATGGGTCCCTTAGAGGCCCATGAACAGGACTGTTCCGGCAATGGCTTAATGGCGCGCGCGGCTGCACTTGGAATTTTGCCTCACTGGGATGTCGGGCGGCTGCTCAGACTCTCCTACAACGAAGTTATGTTGAGTATCACGCAAGTTGTCCCGCAATGCTGGTCACTGCTCCCTCTTGTGAGGAGCATGAATGCAGATTTGATTTGTTGAACTGGATGGCGTCTCTTTTTTCAGACGCTTCCAACGATGTCCTCTTGGAAGGTGTGGCGTTTTTCTGCACTTACACTCTGATGGATTAGGGGGCCTCCGCTTTCAGCGTCCTGCTGACTGGATTTTGTTACCCTGCATTTTTTTTTCTTTTTTTTCTTCCCATTCACTGTCTTTCATTGGGGACTATTCCTACATAGACGTTTACATTCTGCTCCGTCTATTTGAACTCTGTTTTCGTCCTATGTCTTCACCTATGGACTGACCAGGGGAGGGTGTAGTGTGGTTTGTGGCCTCATTGTCTACATTGCTAAGTTAGCTTAGGCCAGGCTGCCATGATGCCTTTTTGCACACGTTACTTTGTGCCTTTTGTTTTTCCAGTCTCTGTTTGTGCCCGACTATATTAGAACTGTCTGCCTTTTTCCTTTCACCTTTTCTCCTGTTCCCTGTGGGTTTCGTCTGCACATCATGTACAAGGTCGAAAAACAACGTCCCTTGTTCTTGCTGATCTGGTCAGCCCCTCGCACTTAGACATAACACAGAATACAGCTGCACTGGAGAAATTTGTGTGCTTTTAATATTGTGATCTCGCTGTTTGTGACACTTGGAGACAAACCTTTCCAGGGAGAAGAGCTGTGCTTGTCTGATGATGTAAACCTTGCATCTAGATATTGAGGTATGGGGGTCCATCCGACAAAGCCCAGAGGTCTTCTATTTTTATAATAAACTAGTTATTAGCACGGGGAGGGTGGTAAGGCCATTTAGCCCTATATCCACTGTCTTTATAAAATGCTGTCCCCGTTTGTATTCTATGGAATTGTAACCATGCTTATTATTTTATCATTATGCATTATGCTGATAGTACTGGCACGTGTACTGTATCTTAGAGCACGATAGTTGAAATAAACATTTTAAACTATACAGTGTCTCTTATTACGCACGTTGTGGACAAGTATGAGTGAGTGATGAAAGAGTGTTCTTGCTCCCGCGAGTCCTGAGAGACAGTCCGTGTTCTGGGTTGTCTAATCATTGGTAGCTGCGCTGCGAATGAGACGCTAAAGCTAGTCGGATTGGGATTGTGGGTACTAAGGGCCAGGGTTGGCTCACCACTATGCTCCGAGGTCCTATTATCCTGTGCATAGCTCTGTGTATGTGCAGAATCCCTACAACACAGCATTCACTGGTACTTTCATGTGTTCTGATCTCTGACTTCATCAACATCACTGGCAGAGCTTCTCCCAATAACAGAATCCACTGGTCCTTCATGTGCTCGGAGTCTGAACTCCAACTTCATCACAGATCCACAGCAGAGTTTCTCACATTAACAGCATCAACTGGTCCTTCATGAGCTCTGATCTCAGACTTCATCACACATCACCGGCAGAGTTTCTCCCATTAAAAGCATCAACTGGTACTTTCAGGTGTTCTGATGTCAGACTTCATCAACATCACCGGCGGAGCTTGTCCCAGTAACAGAATCCACTGGTCCTTCATGTGCTCTGAGTCTAAACTCGAACTTCATTACAGATCCACAGCAGAGTTTCTCACATTAACAGAATCCACTGGTTCTTCATGTGTTCTGAACTCAGACTTCATCAAACATCACCAGCAGAGTTTCTATCGTTAACAGCATCAACTGGTCCTTCATGTGCTCTGATGTCAGACTACATCACACATGACCAGTATTTTGTTTTTGTATTAACAGCATCTACTCGTCCTTCATGTGCTCTAATCTCAGACTTCATCACACATCACCAGCAGAGTTTCTCCGATTAACAGCATCCACTGGTCCTTCATGTGCTCTGATCTCAGACTTCATCGCGAGCAGAGTTTCTCCGATTAACAGCATGCACTAGTCCTTCATGTGCTCTGATCTCAGACTTCGCCAACATCACCGGCAGAGCTTCTCCCATTAACAGCATCAACAAATCCCTCATCTGCTCTGATATCCGACTTCATCACACATCTCCAGCAGAGTTTCTCACAATAACAGCATCCACTGGTCCTTCATGTTCTCTGATCTCAGAATTCATCACAGATCATCGGCAGACCTTCTCCCATTAATAAACATCCACTGGTCCATCATGTGTTGTGATCTCAGACTTCATCACAACTCAGTGGCAGAGCTTTTCCCATTAACAGCATCCACTGCTGGTTGATGTGCTCTGATCTGGGACTTCATCACACATCACCAGCAGAGTTTCCCACTCTAACAGAATCCACAGGTCCTTCATGTACTCTGATCTGAAACTTCATCACACATCACCAGCAGTGTTTCAACCGTTAACAGCGTCTACTAGTCCTTCATGTGCTCTGATCTCAGACTTCACACATCACCAGCAGCGTTTCTCTCATTGCCAGCATCCAGGTGTCATTCATGTACTCTGATCTCAGACTTCATCACACATCACCAGCAGAGCTTCTCCTATTAACAGAATCCACTGGTCCTTCATGTGCTCTGAGTCTGAACTCGAACTTCATCACAGATCCACAGCAGAGTTTCTCACATTAACAGCATCTACTGGTCCTTCATTAGCTCTGATGTCAGACTTCATCACACATCACCAGCAGATGTTCTTGTATTAACAGCATCTACTGGTTCTTCATGTGCTCTGAACTCAGACTTCATCACACATCACCAGCAGAGTTTCTGCCGTTACCAGCATCAACTGGTCCTTCATGTGCTCTGATCTCAGACTTCATCACACATCACCAGAAGAGGTTTTCCCGTTAACAGCATCAACTGGTCAATTATGTGCTCTGATCTCAGACTTCATCACACATCACCAGCGGAGTCTCTCATCAACAGCATCCAGTTGTCCTTCATGTACTCTGATCTCAGACTTCGCCACACATCACCAGCAGAGTTTCTTCTAGTAACAGCATTGCTGGTCCTTCATGTGCTCTGATCTCAGACTTCATCACCGATCACCGGCAGAGCTTCTTCCATTAATAGCATCTGGTAATTTCATGTGTTCTGATCTCAGACTTCATCAACATCACCGGCAGAGCTTCTCCCAATAACAGAATCCACTGGTCCTTCATGTGCTCGGAGTCTGAACTCCAACTTCATCACAGATCCACAGCAGAGTTTCTCACATTAACAGCATCCAGTGGTCCTTCATGAGCTCTGATCTCAGACTTCATCACACATCACCGGCAGAGTTTCTCCCATTAAAAGCATCAACTGGTACTTTCAGGTGTTCTGATCTCAGACTTCATCAACATCACCGGCGGAGCTTCTCCCAGTAACAGAATCCACTGGTCCTTCATGTGCTCTGAGTCTAAACTCGAACTTCATTACAGATCCACAGCAGAGTTTCTCACATTAACAGAATCCACTGGTTCTTCATGTGTTCTGAACTCAGACTTCATCAAACATCACCAGCAGAGTTTCTATCGTTAACAGCATCAACTGGTCCTTCATGTACTCTGATGTCAGACTACATCACACATGACCAGTATTTTGTTTTTGTATTAACAGCATCTACTCGTCCTTCATGTGCTCTAATCTCAGACTTCATCACACATCACCAGCAGAGTTTCTCCGATTAACAACATCCACTGGTCCTTCATGTGCTCTGATCGCAGAATTCATCACGAGCAGAGCTTCTCCCAATAACAACATCAACAAATCCTTCATGTGCTCTGATCTCCGACTTTATCACACATCTCCAGCAGAGATTCTCACAATAACAGCATCCACTGATCGTTGATGTTCTCTGATCTCAGAATTCATCACAGATCACCGGCAGACCTTCTCCCATTAATAATATCCACTGGTCCTTCATGTGTTGTGATCTCAGACTTCATCACAACTCAGTGGCAGAGCTTTTCCCATTAACAGCATCCACTAGTGCTTCATGTGCTCTGATCTCCGACTTCATCACTCATCACTAGCAGAGTTTCCCACTCTAACAGAATCCATAGGTCCTTCATGTTCTCTGATCTCAGACTTTATCACAAATCACCAGCAGGTTTTTCCCCGTTAACAGCATCTACTGGTCCATCATGTGCTCTGATCTCAGACTTCATCACAAATCACCAGCAGAGCTTCTACCATTAACAGCAACTACTGGTCCTTCATGTGCTCTGATCTCAGACTTCATCACACATCACCAAAAGAGTTTCTCCCATTGACTTCATCTACTAGTCCTTCATGTGCTCTGATCTCAGACTTCATCACACATCACCAGCAGAGCTTCTACCATTAACAGCAACAACTGGTCCTTCATGTGCTCTGATCTCAGACTTCATCACACATCACCAAAAGAGTTCTCCCATTAACTTCATCTACTAGTCCTTCATGTGCTCTGATCTCAGACTTCATCACACATCACCGGCAGAGTTTCTCCCATTATCAAGATCCACTGGTTCTTCATGTGCTCTGATCTCAGACTTCATCACACATCACCAGAAGAGTTTCTTCCGTTAACAGCATCTACTAGTCCTTCATATGCTCTGATCTCAGACTTCATCACTTCTCAGTGGCAGGTCTTCTCCCGTTAAAAGCATCTACTGGTGATTCATGTGCTCTGA
The DNA here is from genome assembly GCA_963921515.1 of Calotriton arnoldi. NCBI lineage: Eukaryota > Metazoa > Chordata > Amphibia > Caudata > Salamandridae > Calotriton > Calotriton arnoldi. The sequence goes on along the minus strand of CAWUFW010018309.1, from coordinate 153,859 downwards.
TCTCAGACTTCATCAACATCAACGGCAGAGCTTCTGCTATTAACAGAATCCACTGGTCCTTCATGTGTTCTGAACTCGGACTTCATCTCAAATCCCTAGCAGAGTTTCTCCCATTAACAGCATCTACTGCTCCTTCATGTGCTCTGATCTCATACTTCATTGCACATCACTAGCAGAGTTTCTTCCGTTAACAGCATCTACTGGTCCTTCATGTGCTCTGATCTGAGACTTCATCACACATCACCGGTAGAGCTTCTCCCAGTAACAGCAACCATTGGTCCTTCATGTGCTCTGATCTCAGACTTCATCACATCGCAGCGTTTCTCCCATTAACAGCACCTAAAGGTCCTTCATGTGCTATGATTTCAAATTTCATCACATATACCCAACAGAGCTTCTCAAATTAACAGCATTCACTGGTCATTCATGTGCTCCGATCTCAGACTTCATCACACATCACAAGCAGAGTTTCTCACATTAACAGAATCTAATGGTCCTTCATGTGCTATGAACTCAGACTTCATCACAAATCACCAGCAGCGTTTCTACCGTTACCAGCATCAACTGGTCCTTCATGTGCTCTGATCTCAGACTTCATCACACATCACCAGAAGAGTTTCTCCCGTTACCAGCCTCAACTGGTCCTTCATGTGCTCTGATCTCAGACTTCATCACACATTACCAGAAGAGTTTCTCCCGTTACCAGCCTCAACTGGTCCTTTATGTGCTCTGATCTCAGACTTCATCACACATCACCAGAAGAGCTTCTCCCATTTAACTTCTTCTACTAGTCCTTCATGTGCTCTGATCTCAGACTTCCTCACACATCACCGGCAGAGTTTCTCCCATTATCAGGATCCACGGGTCCTTCATGTGCTCTGATCTCAGACTTCATCACACATCACCAGAAGAGTTTCTCTTGTTAACGGCATCAACTGGTCCTTCATGTGCTCTGTTCTCAGACTTCATCAAACATCACCAGCAGAGTTTCTTCTAGTAACAACATCTGCTGGTCCTTCATGTGCTCTGATCTCAGACTTCATCACACATCACCAGCAGAGTTTCTTCTAGTAACAGCATCTGCTGGTCCTTCATGTGCTCTGATCTCAGACTTCATCAACATCACCGGCAGAGCTTCTCCCAATAACAGCATCAACAAATCCTTCATCTGTTCTGATCTCAGATTTCATCACACATCACCGGCAGAGCTTCTCCCATTAACAGAATCCACTGGTCCTTCATGTGCTCTGATCCCAGACTTCATCACACATCACCAGCAGTTTCTTCTAGTAACAGCATCCACTGGTGCTTCACGTGCTCTGATCTCAGTTTTCATCACACATCACCAGAAGAGTTTCTTCCGTTAACAGTATCTACTGCTCCTTCATGAACTCTGATCTCAGACTTCATAACCATCACCGGCAGCGCTGCTCCCATTAACAGAATCCACTGGTCCTTCATGTGCTCTGAGTCTGAACTCGAACTTCATCACAGATCCACAGCAGAGTTTCTCACATTAACAGAATCCACTGGTCCTTCTTGTGCTCTAAACTCAGACTTTATCACACTTCACCAGCAGAGTTTCTCCCATAATCAGAATACACTAGTCCTTCATGTGTTCTGAACTCAGACTTCATCAAACATCACCAGCAAAGTTTCTATCGTTAACAGTATCAACTGGTCCTTCATGTAATCTGATCTCAGACTACATCACCAGCAGTTTTTTTGTATTAACAGCATCTACTCGTCCATGTGCTCTGATCTCAGACTTCATTACACATCACCAGCAGAGTTTCTCCGATTAACAGCATCCACTGGTCCTTCATGTGCTCTGATCTCAGACTTCATCACGAGCAGAGTTTCTCCAATTAACAGCATGCCCTAGTCCTTCATGTGCTCTGATCTCAGAATGCACCAACATCACCGGCAGAGCTTCTCCCATTAACAGCATCAACAAATCCTTCATCTGCTCTGATCTCCAACTTTATCACACATCTCCAGCAGAGATTCTCACAATAACAGCATCCACTGATCCTTGATGTTCTCTGATCTCAGAATTCATCACAGATCACTGGCAGACCTTCTCCCATTAATAACATCCAGTGGTCCTTCATGTGTTGTGATCTCAGACTTCAAACTCTACATCGGGGAGGAACGGGAGCAGTCGCCTAGGAACCACATGGGAAATTTCCCTTGAAGCAGGTTTGACAACAGGGGTTTCCCCTCCCCTCCTTCCATGGGGCAAGTAGCTTTGGTATTTAGGGCTTGAATTTAGAAGCCATCAAACTGTGGAGAGTGACATCGATCACGCCCACACAGTGGTTTACTCTTGCCACCAGCTGGTAAGAACGGAGCCCTTCGTGTTCTAATTAGGTCCTGATGAATGCCCTGGACCCAACTGGGCCAACAAGGCAGAAACATGTTGACCTTTCACATAACGGTTAGGGGACATTAATTCCCCCATATACCGTCATTTGATTTTAATATCATATAGTTACCTTTCACATTAAAAACACGATAAAGATAACTATAATGATTTTTAACCACATTCACTTATTTATGGGCCCCCACTTAGTTTAGAAGTGCATCCCTGTCGTCAGGTGTATGCCCGCCCTCTATCAAACCAAGGTTTTAGAGGGCGAGGACTGGTCAATGATGAAGCATGACACCAGGTGGTGTGTGAGACCAGTCCGTTACATTTTGTGAGATGTCTTCACTCACAACATATCCCAAACCTCACAGTGGTCACTAAGTTAGGAGCAGCTCTTTGTGGTTAACATTTAGTGTTGGAGGCTGCTTGCTCCTAAAAAAAAACCCGCGCCTCTTGTTCCCTTCTCCACACAGTGTGGAGCTTTTGTGGTTTTCAGAGCTTTTCCCATTAACAGCATCCACTGGTGCTTCATGTGCTCTGATCTCGGACTTCATCACTCATTACTAGCAGAGTTTCCCACTCTAACAGAATCCACAGGTCCTTCATGTTCTCTGATCTCAGACTTCATCACAAATCACCAGCAGAGTTTTTCCCGTTAACAGCATCTACTGGTACATCATGTGCTCTGATCTCAGACTTCATCACACATCACCAGCAGAGCTTCTACCATTAACAGCAACTACAGGTCCTTCATGTGCTCTGATCTCAGACTTCATCACAAATCACCAAAAGAGTTTCTCCCATTAACTTCATCTACTAGTCCTTCATGTGCTCTGATCTCAGACTTCATCACACATCACCGGCAGAGTTTCTCCCATTATCCGGATCCACTGGTCCTTCATGTGCTCTGATCTCAGACTTCCTCACACATCAACGGCAGAGTTTCTCCCATTATCAAGATCCACCGGTCCTTCATGTGCTCTGATCTCAGACTTCATCACACATCACCAGAAGAGTTTCTTCCGTTAACAGCATCTACTAGTCCTTCATATGCTCTGATCTCAGACTTCATCACTTCTCAGTGGCAGAGCTTCTCCCGATAAAAGCATCTACTGGTGATTCATGTGCTCTGATCTAAGACTTCATCAACATCAATGGCAGAGCTTCTCCTATTAACAGAATCCACTGGTCCTTCATGTGTTCTGAACTCGGACTTCATCACAGATCCACAGCAGAGTTTCTCACATTAACAGAATCCACTGGTCATTCATGTGCTCTGAACTCGGACTTCATAACATATCACCAGCAGAGTTTGTCCCGTTACCAGGATCTACTGGTCCTTCATGTGCTCTGATCTCAGACTTCATCTCACATCCCTAGCAGAGCTTTTCCCGTTAACAGCATCTACTGCTCCTTCATGTGCTCTGATCTCATACTTCATTGCACATCACTAGCAGAGTTTCTTCCGTTAACAGCATCTACTGGTCCTTCATGTGCTCTGATCTGAGACTTCATCACACATCACCGGTAGAGCTTCTCCCAGTAACAGCAACCATTGGTCCTTCATGTGCTCTGACCAAAGACTTCATCACATCTCAGCGTTTCTCCCATTAACAGCACATACAGGTCATTCATGTGCTATGATCTCAAATTTCATCACACATACCCAACAGAGCTTCTCAAATTAACAGTATTCACTGGTCATTCATGTGCTCCGATCTCAGACTTGATCACACATCACCAGCAGAGTTTCTCACATTAACAGAATCCAATGGTCCTTCATGTGCTATGAACTCAGACTTCATCACACATCACCAGAAGAGTTTCTCCCGTTACCAGCATCAACTGGTCCTTTATTTGCTCTGATCTCAGACTTCATCACACATCACCAGCAGAGTTTCTCTCATTGACAGCATCCAGTTGTCATTCATGTACTCTGATCTCAGACTTCATCACACATCACCAGCAGAGTTTCTCCCATCAACAGCATCCACTGGTCCTTCATGTGCTCTGATCTCAGGCTTCATCACACATCACCAGAAGAGCTTCTCCCATTAACTTCTTCTACTAGTCCTTCATGTGCTCTGATCTCAGACTTCCTCACACCTCACCGGCAGAGTTTCTCCCATTATCAGGATCCACGGGTCCTTCATATGCTCTGATCTCAGACTTCATCACACATCACCAGAAGAGTTTCTCCTGTTAACAGCATCAACTGGTCCTTTATATGCTCTGATTTCAGACTTCATCACACATCACCAGAAGAGTTTCTCCTGTTAACGGCATCAACTGGTCCTTCATGTGCTCTGTTCTCAGACTTCATCAAACATCACCAGCAGATTTTCTTCTAGTAACAACATCTGCAGGTCCTTCATGTGCTCTGATCTCAGACTTCATCACACATCACCAGCTGAGTTTCTTCTAGAAACAGCATCGGCTGGTCCTTCATGTGCTCTGATCTCAGACTTCATCAACATCACCGGCAGAGCTTCTCCCATTAACAGCATCAACAAATCCTTCATCTGTTCTGATCTCAGATTTCATCACACATCACCGGCAGAGCTTCTCCCATTAACAGCATCAACAAATCCTTCATGTGCTCTGATCCCAGACTTCATCAAACATCACCAGAAAAGTTTCTATCGTTAACAGCATCAACTGGTCCTTCATGTAATCTGATCTGAGACTAAATCACACATGACCAGCAGTTTGTTTGTATTAACAGCATCTACTCGTCCTTCGTGTGCTCTGATCTAAGACTTGATCACACATCACCAGCAGAGTTTCTCACATTAACAGCATCCACTGGTCCTTCATGTTCTCTGATCTCAGACTTCATCACACATCACCAGCTGAGTTTCTCTCATTAACAGCATCCAGTTGTCCTTCATGTGCTCTGATTTCAGACTTCATCACAATTCACCAGCAGAGTTTCTACCGTTAACAGCATCTACTGGTCCTTCATGTGCTCTGATCTCAGGCTTCATCACACATCACCAGAAGAGCTTCTCCCATTAACTTCTTCTACTAGTCCTTCATGTGCTCTGATCTCAGACTTCCTCACACCTCACCGGCAGAGTTTCTCCCATTATCAGGATCCACGGGTCCTTCATATGCTCTGATCTCAGACTTCATCACACATCACCAGAAGAGTTTCTCCTGTTAACAGCATCAACTGGTCCTTTATATGCTCTGATTTCAGACTTCATCACACATCACCAGAAGAGTTTCTCCGGTTAACAGCATCTACTGGTCCTTCATGTGCTCTGTTCTCAGACTTCATCAAACATCACCAGCAGATTTTCTTCTAGTAACAACATCTGCTGGTCCTTCATGTGCTCTGATCTCAGACTTCATCACACATCACCAGTTGAGTTTCTTCTAGTAACAGCATCTGCTGGTCCTTCGTGTGCTCTGATCTCAGACTTCATCAACATCACCGGCAGAGCTTCTCCCATTAACAGCATCAACAAATCCTTCATCTGTTCTGATCTCAGATTTCATCACACATCACCGGCAGAGCTTCTCCCATTAACAGCATCAACAAATCCTTCATGTGCTCTGATCTCAGACTTCATCACAAGCAGAGTTTCTCTGATTAACAGTATGCACTAGTCCTTCATGTGCTCTGATCTCAGACTGCACCAATATCACCGGCAGAGCTTCTCCCATTAACAGCATCAAAAAATCCTTCATCTGCTCTGATCTCCGACTTCATCACACATCTCCAGCAGAGTTTCTCACATTAACAGCATCCACTGGTCCTTCATGTTCTCTGATCTCAGACTTCATCACACATCACCAGCTGAGTTTCTCTCATTAACAGCATCCAGTTGTCCTTCATGTGCTCTGATTTCAGACTTCATCACAATTCACCAGCAGAGTTTCTACCGTTAACAGCATCTACTGATCCTTCATGTGCTCTGATCTCAGACTTCATCACTTCTCAGTGGCAGAACTTCTCCCATTAAAAGCATCTACTGGTGCTTCATGTGCTCTGATCTCAGACTTCATCAACACCAGCGGCAGAGTTTCTATTGATAAGAGCATTAACTGGTCCTTCATGTACTCTGATCTCAGACTATATCACACATCAAAAGCAGAGTTTCTCACATTATTAGAATCCACTGGTCATTGATGTGCTCTGAACACAGACTTCATCAACATCATCAGCAGAGTTTCTACCATTAACAGCATCTACTGGTCCTTCATGTACTCTGATCTCAACCTCATGAGCATCACCGGCAGAGCTTCTCCCATTAACAGCATCCACTGGTCCTTCATGTGCTCTGATCTCAGACTTCATCACACATCACCAGCAGAGTTTGTCCTGTTAACAACATCTACTGGTCCTTCATGTGCTCTGATCTCAGACTTCATCACACATCCCTAGCAGAGTTTCTGCCATTAACAGCATCTACTGGTCCTTCATGTGCTCTGATCTCAGACGTCATCACTTCTCAGTGGCAGAACTTCTCCCATTAAAAGCATCTACTGTTGCTTCATGTGCTCTTATCTAAATTTCATCACACATCCCGACAGACCTTCTCAAATTAACAGCATTCACTGGTGCTTCATGTGCTCTGATCTCACACTTCATCACACCTCAGTGGCATAGCTTCTCCCATTAACAGCTTCCACTGGTCATTCATGTGCTCCGATCTCAGACTTCAACACACATCACCAGCAGAGTTTCCGACATTAAAAGAATCCAATGGTCCTTCATGTGCTCTGAACTCAGACTTCATCACATCTCAGTGGTAGCGCTTCACCCATTAACAGCATCCACTGGTGCTTCATGTGCTCTGATCTCAGACTTCATCACACATCACCAGAGGAGTTTCTCTCATTAACAGCATCCAGTTGTCCTTCATGTACTCGTCTCAGACTTCATCACACATCACCAGCAGAGTTTTTATCGTTAACGGCACTAACTAGTCCTTCATGTACTCTGATCTCAGAATACATCACACATCACCAGAAGAATTTCTCCTGTTATCAGGATCCTCTGGTCCTTCATGTACTATGATCTCAGACTTCATCACTTCTCAGTGGCAGAACTTCTCCCATTAAAAGCATCTACTGGTGCTTCATCTGCTCTGATCTCAGACTTCATCAACATCAGTGGCAGAGTTTCTATCGTTAACAGCATTAACTGGTCCTTCATGTACTCTGATCTCAGACTACATCAAACATCAACAGCAGATTTTTTCAAATTAACAGCATCTACTCGTCCTTCATGTGCTCTGATCTCAGACTTCATCACACATCACCAGCAGAGTTTCTCACATTATCCGAATCCACTGGTCATTCATGTGCTCGAAACTCGGACTTCATAACATATCACCAGCAGAGTTTCTACCGTTAACAGCATCTACCGGTAATTAATGTGCTCTGATGTCAGACTTCATCAACATCACCAGCAGAGTTTCTACCGTTAACAGCATCTACTGCTCCTTCATGTACTCTGATCTCAGACTTCATCAGCATCACCGGCAGAGCTTCTCCCATTAACACCATCAACTGGTCCTTCATGTGCTCTGATCTCAGACTTCATCACACATAACCAGCAGACTTTGTCCCGTTAACAGCATCTACTGGTCCTTCATGTGCTCTGATCTCAGACTTCTTCACACATCCCTAGCAGAGTTTCTCCCATTAACAGCATCTACTGGTCCTTCATGTGCTCTGATCTCAGACTTCATCACACATCACCGGCAGAGCTTCTCCCAGTAACAGCAACCATTGGTCCTTCATGTGCTCTGACCAAAGACTCCATCACATCTCAGCGTATCTCCCGTTAACAGCATCTACTGGTCCTTCATGTGCTCTGATCACAAATTTCATCACACATTCCGACAGACCTTCTCAAATTAACAGCATTCACTGGTCCTTCATGTGCTCTGATCTCAGACTTCATCAGAATCAGCGGCAGAGCTTCTCCCATTAACAGCATCCACCGGTCCTTCATGTGCTCTGATCTCAGACTTCATCACATATAACCAGAAGAGTTTGTCCCGTTAACAACATCTACTGGTCCTTCATGTGCTGTGATCTCAGACGTCATCACACATCCCTAGCAGAGTTTCTACCATTAACAGTATCTACTGGTCCTTCATGTGCTCTGATCTCAGACTTCATCACACATCACCGGCAGAGCTACTCCCAGTAACAGCAACCATTGGTTCTTCATGTGCTCTGACCAAAGACTCCATCACATCTCAGCGTATCTCCCATTAACAGCATCTACTGGTCCTTCATGTACTCTGATCTCACATTTCATCACACATCCCGACAGACCTTCTCAAATTAACAGCATTCACTGGTCCTTCATGTGCTCTGATCTCACACTTTATCACACCTCAGTGGCAGAGCTTCTCCCATTAACAGCTTCGACTGGTCATTCATGTGCTCCGATCTCAGACTTCATCAAATCTCAGTGGCAGAGCTTCTCCCATTAACAGCATCCACTGGTGCTTCATGTGATCTGATCTCAGACTTAATCACACATCACCAGCAGCTTTTCTTCTATTAACAGCATCTACTGGTCCTTCATGTGTTCTGATCTTATACTTCATCACACAAATCACCAGCGGAGTTTCTCTCATTAACAGCATCCAGTTGTCCTTCATGTACTCTGATCTCATACTTCATCACACATCACCAGCAGAGTTTCTATCATTAACAGCATTACTGGTCCTTCATGTACTCTGATCTCAGACTTCTTCACACATCCCTAGCAGAGTTTCTCCCATTAACAGCATCTACTGGTCCTTCATGTGCTCTGATCTCAGACTTCATCACACATCACCGGCAGAGCTTCTCCCAGTAACAGCAACCATTGGTCCTTCATGTGCTCTGACCAAAGACTCCATCACATCTCAGCGTATCTCCCGTTAACAGCAACTACTGGTCCTTCATGTGCTCTGATCTCAAAATTCATCACACATTCCGACAGACCTTCTCAAATTAACAGCATTCACTGGTCCTTCATGTGCTCTGAACTCAGACTGCATCACACATCACCAGCAGAGTTTGTCCCATTAACAGCATCTACTGGTCCTTCATGTACTCTGATCTCAGACTTCATCACACATCCCTAGCAGAGTTTCTCCCATTAACAGCATCTACTGGTCCTTCATGTGCTCTGATCTCAGACTTCATCAACATCACCAGCAGAGTTTCTACCGTTAACAGCATCTACTGGTCCTTCATGTACTCTTATCTCAGACTTCATTAGCATCAGCGGCAGAGCTTCTCCCATTAACAGCATCCACTGGTCCTTCATGTGCTCTGATCTCAGACTTCATTACACATAACCAGAAGAGTTTGCCCCGTTAACAACATCTACTGGTCCTTCATGTGCTGTGATCTCAGACTTCATCACACATCCCTAGCAGAGTTTCTCCCATTAACAGCATCTACTGGTCCTTCATGTGCTCTGATCTCAGACTTCATCACACATCACCGGCAGAGCTACTCCCAGTAACAGCAACCATTGGTTCTTCATGTGCTCTGATCTCACACTTCATCACACATCCCTAGCAGAGTTTCTCCCATTAACAGCATCCACTGCTCCTTCATGTGCTCTGATCTCAGACTTCATCACACATCACCAGCAGAGCTTCTTTCATTAACAGCTTCCACTGGTGCTTCATGTGCTCTGATCTCAGACTTCATCACACATCACCAGCAGAGTTTCTCACATAAAGAGAATACATTGGTCCTTCATGTGCTCTGAACCCAGACTTCATCACACATCACCAGCAGATTTTTTCGCGTTAACAGCATCTACTGGTCCTTCATGTGCTCTGATCTCAGACTTCATCACACATCCTGTGAGAAGTTGGCCTGGTATATGCTGTTCACTAGTTAAAGTGGACACCTTGCACCAGTACAATTTGACTCTTATGGTAGGTAGGTTTAAGACAACCTTTATAGAAAGCTATCCTAGTGGTAGCTGTGGAGAGCAGCCTTCAGGCTAAGTCTTGGAGGAATGTAAATCAGCTTGTTTTACCACACAATCTCTTGAATCTCCAAATGAAAAGACACCACACAGGTATATATATCAAATATATATGTATTTATTACTAAACAACTCTACTAATCTCTTTATGAGATTAGAAGTCAGGAACATATGCACAAATCAACGTTTCACAATAAATTAAGCACAATATGGCTGGGGCCCTAGGGGCGTACCAGACCATATACTAAAAAAAGAGACTTAAGAACAACGACTTGCAAAGGGACAAGGCCTAGGGCCTTCAGAAGTGTTGGGGCCTCACGAAACCACCCAAGGCAGGTAAGTAAAGGAACCACGGGGGACGCGTGCAGTGCATGAACACAGGCGCGGATCGCCGTAGACTTCAATGGGGAAAGTCGCGGTTGGAAATTGAGAGTTTAAGGGCACTTCGGGAGTAGCTACAAGCAAGTCACTTACAGGGTAAGTAGTTCTAGGGCCAAAACCCACAGGAGCACCGTAGTGCTGGAGTTACCTCACCCAGGGAAGCCGGGTGCATAGGTGTCCTTTGGTGTCGGGTCGCGGCGTCATTTTCAATGGGAGCCAATGAAGACTTGCTGCTTGTGAAGTCCGAAGAAGTGTCCGGTGGAATCCAAGCCTGGATTCGGAAGAAGGAATACCTGAAAGCAGAGGGGACAGTGTTCAAAGTCACTGGGCAGTGACCTGGGGCAAGGAAGATGAATGCCCACCGTCGTCGACAGATTCAGGTCGTTCACGGGTGTCTTGACTCTTCAGCCACGAGGTCCAGGGGGTGTCGACGACAACCAGGAGCTGGATTCGGTGTGTCCCTCGAAGTCTGCAGCAGACTGCGGTGTCGGCAACCTAATTGGAGCCAACAAGCCTTGGTAGCAACAAGTCTCGTGGAAAGCGTAAAACGTCAATGGTGCAGACCAGCAAGGTATGGGGAACTCACCCAGCGAGGGTAAGTCAGGGCAGGCCTGGAGCAACCAGGGGAGCCCTTTGGTTCTTTAGAAAAGTCTTCAGGGGACCCACAAGCCGGCTGGCAAGGGATCGCAAAGACGCCTTGGGAGGATTCCTTCAACAGGGGCCCACGGTCACTCGGGACGGGGTAGGCCTCTGATCTTCGGAGGGTTTCCTGCTAGAGGCTGGGACCACAAGTGGTCCAAAGCACAAGTTCCTAGAACGTCGGGAAGGGGTTGCACTTGACAATAGTGCACAGTACCCAGGGACTGCGGTTCCTCGTCACTCGTGGGGTCCACTGGCCTCAGCTTCGCTGGGTACTCACGATGTCCTTGGAGAAGTCAGGAAATCCTCATCTTGGGCTGCAGGGACCTCGGGCTCCGGCGGGAGCAGCGTAGTTTGCGACCGTCGTTTCAGTTTTTGGTGCCTGCCAAGCAGGGGAGTCACTCCTTGACTCCAAGGGAGATTCTTCAGTCTTCCAGAGGTAGTGGAACGTCGAAGGTCCAGGATTCTTCTTCAGAGCGTCGTCCAGGGAAATCTAGTTTGCAATGGCAAGGGTTCCCTACCTTATACTAAAAAGGAAGGGAGGGACTAGCTCTAAGACCCCACCTATGGGAGGGTCAGGGGAGTGGGTGCCTACACCCACTTCCCTTTGTCCAGTTTCACGCCAGAGCATGGCAGGTAGTCCCTGAGCTGGTTTGAACTGGCATATGGCAAAGACACATGTGTCCCTATATTCTAAAAAGAGGACAAATACCTCACCCTGGACCGAGTGTCTATTAAGATGTATGCTTACAAAGTATAAATAAAACTATTCACTAAAAAAAGGACAGTTGTCTAGCTGAAAAACAGTTATCAATCTGTATCCTTATGCAGTATAATGCACAGAAATTTCTTTGTTGAAAACACAAAAACTGGTTATAAAAAGTTTTACTAAAAATAATTTGTCATATATTCATACAATTAAACAGTAGAAACATTACTATTCCTCCCACTATAGGTTACAATCTCATTTCACTACACATATAAATAAAAGTTCTAAAAACAGTCACAATCTCATTTCATTACACATATAGATAAAAACTCTAAAAACAGTTGACGCAGTGTTTCGAGTGACACCTCAATGTTTTCACCTTCCTCAGGACTACAAATGTTTTCATCAGATCTTTTGATAACAGTTGTAAATTCTTCTCTAACTGTCCGTTAGAGCCACCATACTATTCGGGGTAAAGGAGTTGAAGATAAAAACTCGACACTGTCTCCGTCTATTCAGATCAGGATGATTACGGAAGTCCGTTAGAGCAAGGAGGCCGCTATTTCCCGATTCGATTGCCTAAAGTGCTTAAGGTCAACAAATGAACCTCAATATAATAAAAGGCATCGTCAATGTTTAAAACGTCGATTCCTGTTTTTCTAAATTAAAGCAACTTACACGGGATGGCATATTGTCTGATCTGAATAGACGGAGACAGTGTCGAGTTTTTATCTTCAACTCCTTTACCCCGAATAGTATGGTGGCTCTAACGGACAGTTAGAAAGAATTTACAACTGTTATCAAAAGATCTGATGAAAACTTTGTAGTCCTGAGGAAGGTGAAAACATTGAGGTGTCACCGAAACGCTGCCTCGACTGTTTTTAGAGTTTTTATCTATATGTGTAATGAAATGAGATTGTGACTGTTTTTAGAGCTTCGATTCCTGTTTTTCTAAATTAAAGCGACTTACACGGGATGGCATATTGTCTGATCTGAATAGACGGAGACAGTGTCGAGTTTTTATCTTCAACTCCTTTACCCCGAATAGTATGGTGGCTCTAACGGACAGTTAGAAAGAATTTACAACTGTTATCAAAAGATCTGATGAAAACATTTGTAGTCCTGAGGAAGGTGAAAACATTGAGGTGTCACCGAAACGCTGCGTCAACTGTTTTTAGAGTTTTTATCTATATGTGTAATGAAATGAGATTGTGACTGTTTTTAGAGCTTTTATTTATATGTGTAGTGAAATGAGATTGTAACCTATAGTGGGAGGAATAGTAATGTTTCTACTGTTTAATTGTATGAATATATGACAAATTATTTTTAATAAAACTTTTTATAACCAGTTTTTGTGTTTTCAACAAAGAAATTTCTGTGCATTATACTGCATAAGGATACAGATTGATAACTGTTTTTCAGCTAGACAACTGTCCTTTTTTTAGTGAATAGTTTTATTTATACTTTGTAAGCATACATCTTAATAGACACTCGGTCCAGGGTGAGGTATTTGTCCTCTTTTTAGAATATAGGGACACTTGTGTCTTTGCCGTAGTTGTACCCCGTCCCTTAGGCTAGACACTGGGGTGACTCCCTCCTTCCTTAAATTGAACTGGCATATGCACAGAGGAGCCTTCTGCTCCCCCAGTGCAGGACTTCAAAGCACTCTAGGAGTGCACCCACCCAGCTCCAATACACTAAACCCTGTCTGGAAGGTGGTCACACCCTCCTGTGACAGGATACCTATTGTTGGGCTTCCTCCACTGCGAGTTTCGGTCATCAGCAGGAGGGCAGCCCAGTGTCTGTGACTGGTGGCATCCATTTTGTGATGCCAGGGCTCTTCAGGATTCTACCGCGTTTCCACAGTAGGTACATGTCTATCCCTCTAGAAGGGTGGAATGCTACTCCCGCCGCCAGAACTGGCGGGGGGGGGGTAGTATTCCAAGATGTTTGACACCAAACACGACATGTTTCCGTGCAGCCATCCCAAAGTTAGCATTTAACGCGAGGTTATAATGCGCTTAAGTGTATACGGTCAGGCTGCACTACAAACAGCATCAGAGAAGGGTCTCCGAAGGCTGCAGAGGGGCTCTGCTCATGCAGGGGCACCCTCTCACATAGGAACCAAGCACTCTGCCTTCAGGATTGATAAGGCCTGCCATAGGAGTGACTTATAGGTTTATATGTGTGTACCTATGTAGAGATATAGGTAGCCTATATCACAATAAGGGGTGCATGCACCACCTTACCCAGGCTGCAGTAGCAGACCTGTGGTGTCAGATTTAGTCTGCTTCCCAGGGGTGGCATAATACATGCTTCAGCCCCTGGTAGGCCTGTGAAGTACCTATGCCCTTGGCACCTAAGGTACCATATACTAGGGACTCATAAGGTACCACAGTATCCAATCCCTTGTGCACCTAGAGTGCACTCCAAGTCGTTTAGAGAGAACAGAGAGGCTGGGGCCCTGATTGGCAGGGTCCCAGCCTGACTATAGCCAGAAACCAGTGTAAACATCAGAAAAAAAAATGGGGGCAACATAAGAGGCAGATCCTACTCTCCTACACAACCCCCCCCCCAAACGCAGGGACACTAAACTAACCTTGAACATTTGAGTCTTCGTGCTCTAAGTGGAAATACCTTGAGAGTCCATCTGCATTGGCATGTTGGGTCCCAGGCCTATGTTCCACTGTATAGTCCATCCCCTGTAGGGAAATGGACCACCTCAAAAGTTTGGGTTTTCACCTTTCATCTGCTTAAGCCATAGGAGGGGCTTGTGGTCAGTCTGAACTATGAAGTGAGTGCCAAACAAGTATGGCCTCAGCTTCTTCAGGGCCCACACCACAGCAAAGGCCTCCCTCTCTATAGCTGACCAACGTTTCTCTCTAGGGGTCAGCCTTCTGCTAATAAAAGCTACTGGCTGGTCTTGACCTTCATCATTCAGTTGAGACACTACAGCTCCCACACCCAGCTCAGAAGCATCTGTTTGGACAATGAACTTTTTGGTGTAGTCTGGACTCTGTAAGATGGGGGCAGTGCACATGGCCTGCTTTAGGTCTTCAAATGCCTTCTGATAGCTAGCTGTCCACTGAACCTTTTTGGCATTTTCTTTGAGGTCAGATCATTCAAGGGGTCACTATAGATCCATATCCCTTCACAAACCTCCTATAGTACCCAGTCAGGCCTAAGAAGGCTCTCACCTGTGTCTGGGTGGTTGGAGCAACCCATTCCATTATGGTTTGGATTTTACTCTGTAAAGGCTGAACCTGGCCTCCACCCACAAGGTGGCCCAGGTACACAACCTGACTCTGCCCTATCTGGCACTTAGTGGCCTTGATAGTGAGGCCTGCTTTCTGCAGAGTCTCCAAAACATTTCTGAGGTGGACCAGGTGATCCTGCCAGGAGGAACTAAAGATAGCAATATCATCTAGATAAGCTGAGCAATAAGTTTCCATCCCTGCCAGAACTTTGTTCACCAACCTCTGAAAAGTGGCAGGTGCATTTTTCAATCCAAGGGGCATCACCACAAAGTGGTAGTGCCCACCAGGAGTCGAAAATGCTGTTTTGGCTTTTGCATCATCAGCTAACCTGAACTGCCAGTAGCCAGCTGTTAGGTCAAATGTACTCAGATACTTGGCTGAGGCCAAAGTATCAATCAGTTCATCTGCCCTTGGTATGGGATAGGCATCAGTCCTGGTGACTGCATTGAGGCCTCTGTAGTCTACACAAAACCTCATTTCTTTCTTACCACCCTGGGTATGAGGCTTGGGTACTAGGACTACTGGGCTAGCCCAAGGGCTATCTGAAGGCTTAATCACACCTAACTCCAACATTTTCTGGACTTCAGTCCTGATACAGTCCCTGACATGGTCAGGTTGCCTGTAGATTTTACTCTTGACAGGCAGACTGTCTCCAGTGTCCACCTCATGGGTGCACCAGGTAGTCTGACTAGGGGTCAGGCTAAACATATGTCTGTACTGTTGCAGAACTTGTCTGCACTCAGTTTGCTGATGGTCAGTGAGGCTGCTTGCCAAAGCAACACCATCTACTGACCCATCATCAGGTTATGTGAGAGCAGGTCAGGGAGAGGGTCACTCTCCTCCTCCTGGTCCTCATCAGTTGCCATGAGCAAGCCCATGTCAGACCTGTCAACATATGGCTTTAATCTGTTGACATGGAGCACCCTCAGGGGGCTCCTGGGAGTTCCAAGATTCACCAGATAGGTGACTTCTCCCTTTGCTCAACTATTGTATGGGGGCCACTCCATTTGTCTTGGAGGGCTGCTGGGGCCACAGGCTCCAACACCCACACTTTCTGTCCTGGCTGGTACACAGTCAGCACAGCCTTTTGGTCATGCCAAGCTTTTTGTAATTCTTAGCTGGCCTCCAGGTTTTTGGTTGCCTTTTTCATGTATTCGGCCATCCTGGAGCAGAGACCAAGTACATAGTCCATCACATCCTGTTTGGGGGGTTTGAGAGGTAACTCCCAGCCCTCTTTTACCAAACATAATGGACCTCTTACAGGATGTCCAAACAGAAGCTCAAATGGGCTGTAACCAACCCCCTTCTGTGGAACCTCTCTGTATGCAAACAACAGGCAGGGAAGAAGAAGGTCCCATTTCCGCCTAAGCTTCTGTGGGAGTCCTTTAATCATTCCCTTCAGGGTTTTGTTGAAACGTTCAACCAACCCATTGCATTGTGGGTGATAGGGGGTGGTGAACTTATAAGTTACACCACACTCCTTCCACATTGCCTTCAGATATCCTGACATGAAGTTTGTACCTCTGTCAGAGATTACCTCCTTTGGGAAACCCACTCTGGAGAAAACTCTAATGAGGGCTCTTGCCACCACAGGGGCTGTGGTGGTCCTCAGAGAATTGCCTCTGGGTACCTGGTGGCATGATCCACTACCACCAGGATAAATCTGTGCCCAGATGCAGTTTGAGGGTCAAGGGGACCAACAATGTCAATCCCTACCCTTTCAAAGGGTACCCCCACCACAGGTAGTGGTATCAGGGGCCTTTGTGGTGCCACCTGCCTTGCCACTGGCTTGGCATGTGACACATGAGCGACAAAACTCCTTTGTGTCCTCTGACATATGTGGCCAATGAAAATGTGGAACAAGCCTGTCCCAGGTCTTGTTTTGGCCCAAGTGACCTGCTAAAGGGATATCATGTGCTAGGGTCAAGAGGAACCCCCTAAACTTCTGAGGTATTACCAACCTCCTGGTGGCTCCAGGGGCTGGGTCTCTACCCTCAGAATATAGGAGTCCCTCATCCCAATAAACTTTATGGGACCCACTAGCACTCCCAGCAGCCTCAGCAGCAGCCTGCTGTCTGAGGGGTTCAAGAGAGGGGCAGCACTGTTGCTCCTTACTCAGATCTTCCCTAGAAGGGCCCCCTGCCCCCAAGAACTCAACCTGATCAGGCTAAAGTTCCTCTGGGGCAGTTCCTTCTTTAGGGTCTGCTCCTCCTCCCTTAAGAGGGGAATCAATGATCTGAGGCAGAGGGGAAGGCACTGCCTTAACCCTACTGCTCCTCTTCTTGGGAAGCATCTGGTCCATAGTTTCAGGATCCAGAGCTGGTTCAGTGTCATGCATTTTGGCCTGTGACCTGGTCACAGCAAATACCTCTGCAGGGATGCCTAACATCTTAGCATGAGTCCATAACTCTACTTCAGACCAGGCTGAAGTTTCTAGATCATTGCCCAATAGACATTCTACAGGAGGTCTGCACTGACTACAACCTTCTTGAGGCCAGTTACCCCTCCCCAGGAGAAATTCACAACTGCCAGGCTATGGTTGGTCCTGACATTGCTTGCATTGGTCACCTGGTACATTTCAGCCCAGGATGATCTGTCCAGGGTCCACAAGATCCTCTGCCACCATGGTGACACTAGCACCTGTGTCCCTAAATGCCAAAGCCTGTTTGCCATTTATTACATGCTGCTGTTTGTACTTGCCCAGATTACTGGGGCTCACAAGGAAGGACATGTCCATGTCTCCATCACAAATCAGCATTGCCTGAGTGGGTACTCTGACTAGGCCAGAGTCCACTTCAGAACCCAGGGTCAACCCTACTACACCCTTATTCTGAGTACCACCTTCACCAGTAGCTGAACTAGGGGAACAGTTGCCTTAGGGGCAGGAGTGGTGGTGGTTTGGTCTTTGGACTTGTTACAATCAGAAGTCCAGTGTCCTTTCTGTTTACAGAATTTGCACCAGGGCTTCTTTTGGCCTTTTCCCTTGTTGGATTGTGACTCCCACCAGATGCAGATTTTGGGGCCCTTGTGAAGACTTCTGGTCTTTTGACTTATCCTCACCTTTCTCAGGGCCCTTAGAATCCTGCTTCTTTGTGTCACCCCCTTGGTTCTGGGTTTTCTGCCTCACCCTGGTTCTGACCCACTTGTCTGCCTTCTTTCCCAATTCTTGGGGAGAGGTCAGATCTGAGTCCACCAGGTATTGATGCAACAACTGGTTCTGGCAATTATTAAGGATCTGTTCTCTCATCATCAGATTATACAATCCCTTGAAATCAGTAACCCTGCCAACCAGCCAACCCTCCAGAGCCTTGGTTGCACAATCTACAAAGTCAGTCCAGTCCTGAGTCTGTGCCTTCTGGGTGTCTCTGAACTTCAACCTGTACTGCTCAGTGGTTAAGCCAAACCCATCTATCAGTGCACTCTTCAGGACTTCATAGTCATCAGCATCCTCTTCTCTAACAGTGAGGAGCTTGTCTCTACCTTTATCTGAAAAGGAGAGCCACAAGATTGCTGCCCACTGCTTTTGGGGGACCTGTTGTACTCTACAGGCCCTTTCCATAGCAGTTACCCATTTATGGATATCATCCCCACTCTGGTAGGGAGGAACAACCTTGCTCAGGTTCCTATGGTCTGGAATATATTCTCTGCCTCTAGGGACACTGTTGCTGCCAACAGGGGTTCTAACCCTCTTTTCTAGAAGCTCTCTGGAGCTCCAGGGCTTGCTTGTCTAATGCCAACTGCTTGGTTTTGAGGGCAAACCTTGCTTCCTCATACTGCAGCAGTTTGTACATTCTGTCAGAGGAGGTCTCTCTTCTTGAGAAGTAGGAGTTCCTCTGGTAGACAGATTCTCTGCCAGAGTGATAGGAGTGCTCAGATTCCCTAGAAAGGGACCCAGGCCTGTCCTCCACTATGTCAGTTCTCTTAGGGAGAATTCCTCTGTCCTGTTCAGACCCCATGGGACCTGGCTTCTACAATCACAGAGTCTTGGTCATCCAGATGTTCATCATCTGACCCAGACACTGTAATTGACCCACCCACTGATTCAGATCCATTAGCTCCTAGAGCTAATCTAAGATCATCTGCTGTCAGCAGATCTATCAGGTGTAGTGTGGAGGGACTCTGTCCTAGCTTCAGGTGCCTTGCAGCACACATGGTTCTCAACTCAGAGAAAGCCATGTCCTTATACTGAGGGTGAGTGTATCCACTGGGTCCACCCTTTAAGGACATTCTAGTGTTGTGCAGTGTTGTACTACCTACACTAGTTTGTGGCCTACTGATACTAGCTTGAGCTGTAGAAAGGGTGTGCTATCCCTTGGCACACAGCTCTAAGTTCACTAGAACTTATTGATACTAAGCTTGACTTTATATGTACCTTGAGTACCTATAGTGGTTTTCAGTTAGTAATTCAAATAGAGATTTTCTGGTAAAACAATAGCAAGCAGGAATCCCACATGCTGCCACCAATGTGAGAAGTTGGCCTGGTATATGCTGTTCACTAGTTAAAGTGGACACCTTGCACCAGTACAATTCGACTCTTATGGTAGGTAGGTTTAAGACAACCTTTATAGAAAGCTATCCTAGTGGTAGCTGTGGAGAGCAGCCTTCAGGCTAAGTCTTGGAGGAATGTAAAGCAGCTTGTTTTACCACACAATCTCTTGAATCTCCAAATGAAAAGACACCACACAGGTATATATATCAAATATATATGTATTTATTACTAAACAACTCTCTACTAATCTCTTTATGAGATTAGAAGTCAGGAACATATGCACAAATCAACGTTTCACAATAAATTAAGCACAATATGGCTGGGGCCCTAGGGGCGTACCAGACCATATACTAAAAAAAGAGACTTAAGTACAACGACTTGCAAAGGGACAAGGCCTAGGGCCTTCAGAAGTATTGGGGCCTCACAAAACCACCCAAGGCAGGTAAGTAAAGGACCCACGGGGGACGCGTGCAGTGCGTGAACACAGGCGCGGATCGCCGTAGACTTCAATGGGGTAAGTCGCGGTTGGAAATTGAGAGTTTAAGTGCACTTCGGGAGTAGCTACAAGCAAGTCACTTACAGGGTAAGTAGTTCTAGGGCCAACACCCACAGGAGCACCGTAGTGCTGGAGTTACCTCACCCAGGGAAGCCGGGTGCATAGGTGTCCTTTGGTGTCGGGTCGCGGTGTCGTTTTCAATGGGAGCCAATGAAGACTTGCTGCTTGTGAAGTCCGAAGAAGTTTCCGGTGGAATCCAAGCCTGGATTCGGAAGAAGGAAGACCTGAAAGCAGAGGGGACAGTGTTCAAAGTCACTGGGCAGTGACCCGGGGCAAGGAAGATGAATGCCCACCGTCGTCGGCAGATTCAGGTCGTTCATGGGTGTCTTGACTCTTCGGCCACGAGGTCCAGGAGGTGTCGACGATGACCAGGAGCTGGATTCGGCGTGTCCCACGAAATCTGCAGCTGACTGCGGTGTCGGCAACCCGATTGGAGCCAACAAGCCTTGGTAGCAACAAGTCTCGTGGAAAGCGTAAAAAGTCAATGGTGCAGACCTGCAAGGTCTGGGGAACTCACCCAGCGAGGGTAAGTCAGGGCAGGCCTGGAGCAACCAGGGGAGCCCTTTGGTTCTTTAGAAAAGTCTTCAGGGGACCCACAAGCCGGCTGGCAAGGGATCGCAAAGACGCCTCCGGAGGATTCCTTCAACAGGGGCCCACGGTCACTCGGGATGGGGTAGGCCTCTGATCTTCGGAGGGATTCCTGCTAGAGGCTGGATCCACACGTGGTCCAAAGCACAAGTTCGTAGAACGTTGTGAAGGGGTTGCACTCAACAATAGTGCACAGTACCCAGGGACTGCGGTTTCTCGTCACTCGTGGGGTCCACTGGCCTCAGCTTCGCTGGGGACTCACGATGGCCTTGGAGAAGTCAGGAAATCCTCGTCTTGGGCTGCAGGGACCTCGGGCTCCAGCGGGAGCGGCGTAGTTTGCGACCGTCGTTTCAGTTTTTGGTGCCTGCCAAGCAGGGGAGTCACTCCTTGACTCCAAGGGAGATTCTTCAGTCTTCCAGAGGTAGTGGAACGTCGAAGGTCCAGGATTCTTCTTCAGAGCGTCATCCAGGGAAATCTAGTTTGCAATGGCAAGGGTTCCCTACCTTATACTAAAAAGGAAGGGAGGGACTAGCTCTAAGACCCCACCTATGGGAGGGTCAAGGGAGTGGGTGGCTACACCCACTTCCCTTTGTCCAGTTTCGTGCCAGAGCAGGGGCAGGTAGCCCCTGAGCTGGTTTGAACTGGTATATGCACAGAGGAGCCTTCTGCTCCCCCAGTGCAGGACTTCAAAGCACTCTAGGAGTGCACCCACCCAGCCCCAAAACACTAAACCCTGTCTGGAAGGTGGTCACACCCTCCTGTGACAGGATACCTATTGTTGGGCTTCCTCCACTGCGAGTTTCGGTCATCAGCAGGAGGGCAGCCCAGTGTCTGTGACTGGTGGCATCCATTTTGTGATGCCAGGGCTCTTCAGGATTCTCCTGCGTTTCCACAGTAGGTACATGTCTATCCCTCTAGAAGGGTGGAATGCTACCCCCGCCACCAGAACTGGCGGGGGGGTAGTATTCCAAGATGTTTGACACCAAACATGACATGTTTCCGTGCAGCCATCCCAAAGTTAGCATTTAACGCGAGGTTATAAAGCGCTTAAGAGTATATGGTCAGGCTGCACTACAAACAGCATCAGAGAAGGGTCTCCGAAGGCTGCAGAGGGGCTCTGCTCATGCAGGGGCACCCTCTCACCTAGGAACCAAGCACTCTGCCTTCAGGATTGATAAGGTCTGCCATAGGAGTGACTTATAGGTTTATATGTGTGTACCTATGTAGTGATATAGGTAGCCTATAT
This sequence comes from Calotriton arnoldi, assembly GCA_963921515.1. Lineage (NCBI taxonomy): Eukaryota > Metazoa > Chordata > Amphibia > Caudata > Salamandridae > Calotriton > Calotriton arnoldi. The sequence continues at coordinate 131,657 of CAWUFW010018309.1, read as the reverse complement.
CACAGTAAGGGGTGCATGCACCACCTTACCCAGGCTGCAGTAGCAGACCTGTGGTGTCAGATTTAGTCTGCTTCCCAGGGGTGGCATAATACATGCTTCAGCCCCTGGTAGGCCTGTGAAGTACCTATGCCCTTGGCACCTAAGGTACCATATACTAGGGACTCATAAGGTACCACAGTATCCAATCCCTAGTGCACCTAGATTGCACTCCAAGTCGTTTAGAGAGAACAGAGAGGCTGGGGCCCTGATTGGCAGGGTACCAGCCTGACTATAGCCAGAAACCAGTGTAAACATCAGAAAAAAAAATGGGGGCAACATAAGAGGCAGATCCTACTCTCCTACACATCCCTAGCAGTTTCTCCCATTAACAGCATCTACTGGTGCTTCATGTGCTATGATCTCAGACTTCATAACACATCACCAGCAGAGTTTCTCACATTAACAGAATCCACTGGTCCTTCATGTGTTGTCAACTCAGACTTCATCAGACATCACCAGCAGAGTTTCTATCGTTAACAGCATGAACTGGTACTTCATGTGCTCTGATCTCAGACTTCATCACGAGTATAGTTTCTCTGATTAACAGCATGCACTAGTCCTTCATGGGCTCTGATCTCTGACTTCATCATATATCGCCAGCAGCATTTCTCCCATTAACAGCATCCACTGGTCCTTCATGTGCTCTGATCTCAGACTTCATAAACATCAACGGCAGGGCTTCTCCCATTAACAACATCTACAAATCCTTCATGTGCTCTGATCTCAGACTTCATCACACATCTCCAGTAGAGTTTCTCACATTAACAGAATCCACTGGTCCTTCATGTGTTCTAATCTCAGAATTCATCACAGATCACCAGCAGACCTTCTCCCATTAATAGAAAACACTGGCCCTTCATGTGTTGTGATCTCAGACTTCATCACATCTCAGTTGCAGAGCTTTTCCCATAAACAGCATCCACTGGTGCTTCATATGCTCTGATCTCGGACTCCATCACACATCACCAGGAGAGCTTCCAACACTAACAGAATACACAGGTCCTTTATGTTCTCTGATCTCAGACTTCATCACGCATCCACAGCAGAGTTTCTCATGTTAACAGCATCTACTGGTCCTTCATGTGCTTGGATCACAGACTTCATCGCACATCACCATCAGTTTCTCACATTAACAGAATCCACTGGTCCTACATGTGCTCTGAACTCGGACTTCATCACACATCACCAGCAGATTGTCTTGTATTAATAGCATCTTCTGGTCCTTCATGTGCTCTATCAGACTTCATCACACATCACAAGAAGAGTTTCTCCCATTAACAGCATCTACTGGTCATTCATGAGCTCTGATCTCAGACTTCATCACACATCACCAGCAGAGTTTCTCACATTAAGAGAATCCACTGGTCCTTCATGTGCTCTAATCGCAGAATTCATCAACATCACGGGGAGAGCTTCTCCCATTACCAGCATCTACAAATCCTTCATGTGCTCTGATCTCAGACTTCATCACACATCTCCAGCACAGTTTCTCACATTAACAGCATCCACTGGTCCTTCATGTGCTCTGATCGCAGAATTCATCACAGATCACTGGCAGACCTTCTCCCATTGATAGAATCCACTGGTCCTTCATGTGTTGTGATCTCAGACTTCATTACATCTCAGTGGCAGAGCTTTTCCCATTAACAGCATCCACTTTTGCTTCATGTGCTCTGATCTCGGACTTCATCACACATCACCATCAGAGTTTCTCACATTAACAGAATCCACTGGTCCTTCAAGTGCTCTGAACTCGGACTTCATAACATATCTCCAGCAGATTTCCTCATATTAACAACATCTACTGGTCCTTCATGTGCTCTGATCTCAGACTTCCTCACACATCACCAGAAGAATTGCTCCTGTTAACTTCATCTACTGGGCCTTCATGTGCTCTGATCTCAGACTTCATCACACATCACCAGCAGATTTTCTACCGTTAATAGTATCTACTGGTCCTTCATCTGCTCTGATCAGACTTCATCACACATCACTAGCAGATTTTCTTGTATTAACAGCATCTACTGGTCCTTCATGTGCTCTGATCTCAGAATTCATCACACATCACCGGCAGAGTTTCTCCCATTAAAATCATCCACTGGTCCTTCATGAGCTCTGATCTCAGACTTCATCACACCTCATCAGCAGAGCTTCTTTCATTAACAGCATCCACTGGTGCTTCATGTGCTCTGATCTCAGACTTCATCACACTTCACCAGCAGAGTTTCTCACATAAAGAGAATACATTGGTCCTTCATGTGCTCTGAACCCAGACTTCATCACACATCACCAGCAGATTTTATTTGCGTTAACAGCATCTACTGGTCCTTCATGTGCTCTGATCTCAGACTTCATCACACATCCCTAGCAGTTTCTCCCATTAACAGCATCTACTGGTCCTTCATGTGCTCTGATCTCAGACTTCATCACACAACACCGGCAGAGTTTCTCCCATTATCAGGATCCACTGGTCCTTCATGTGCTCTGAACTCAGAATTCATCACAGATCACCGGCAGACCTTCTCCCATTAATAGAAAACACTGGTCCTTCATGTGTTGTGATCTCAGACTTCCTCACACATCACCAGAAGAATTTCCCCTGTTAACTTCATCTACTGGGCCTTCATGTGCTCTGATCTCAGACTTCATCACACATCACCAGCAGATTTTCTACCGTTAATAGTATCTACTGGTCCTTCATCTGCTCTGATCTCAGACTTCATCACACATCACCAGCAGAGCTTCTCCCATTAACAGCATCCACTGGTCCTTCATGAGCTCTAATCTCAGACTTCATCACCAGCAGAGCTTCTTTCATTAACATCATCCACTGGTGCTTCATGAGCTCTAATCTCAGACTTCTTCACACATCACCAGCAGAGCTTCTTTCATTAACAGCATCCACTGGTGCTTCATGTGCTCTGATCTCAGACTTCATAACACATCACCAGCAGAGTTTCTCACATTAACAGAATCCACTGGTCCTTCATGTGTTGTCAACTCAGACTTCATCAGACATCACCAGCAGAGTTTCTATCGTTAACAGCATTAACTGGTCCTGCATGTACTCTGATGTCAGACTTCATCACACATCACCAGCAGAGTTTATCCCATAATCAGAATACACTGGTCCTTCATGTGTTCTGAACTCAGACTTCATCAGACATCACCAGCAGAGTTTCTATCGTTAACAGCATGAACTGGTCATTCATGTGCTCTGATCTCAGACTTCATCACGAGTAGAGTTTCTCTGATTAACAGCATGCACTAGTCCTTCATGTGCTCTGATCTCTGACTTCATCATATATCGCCAGCAGCATTTCTCCCATTAACAGCATCCACTGGTCCTTCATGTGCTCTGATCTCAGACTTCATAAACTTCAACGGCAGGGCTTCTCCCATTAACAACATCTACAAATCCTTCATGTGCTCTGATCTCAGACTTCATCACACATCTCCAGTAGAGTTTCTCACATTAACAGAATCCACTGGTCCTTCATGTGCTCTAATCTCAGAATTCATCACAGATCACCGGCAGACCTTCTCCCATTAATAGAAAACACTGGTCCTTCATGTGTTGTGATCTCAGACTTCATCACATCTCAGTTGCAGAGCTTTTCCCATAAACAGCATCCACTGGTACTTCATATGCTCTGATCTTGGACTTCATCACACATCACCAGGAGAGCTTCCCACACTAACAGAATACACAGGTCCTTTATGTTATCTGATCTCAGACTTCATCACACATCCCTAGCAGAGTTTCTCCCAATACCAGCATTTACAAATCCTTCATCTGCTCTGATCTCAGACTTCATCACACATCTCCAGCAGAGTGTCTCGCATTAACAGAATACACAGGTCCTTCATGTTCTCTGATCTCAGACTTCATCACGCATCCACAGCAGAGTTTCTCATGTTAACAGCATCTACTGGTCCTTCATGTGCTCTGATCTCAGACTTCATCACACATCACCAGCAGAGCTTCTTTCATTAACAGCATCCACTGGTGCTTCATGTGCTCTGATCTCAGACTTCATCACACATCACCAGCAGATGTTTTCGTATTAACAGCATCTACTGGTCCCTCATGCGCTCTGATCTCAGACTTCATCACACATCACAAGCAGAGTTTCTCCAATTACGAGCATCCACTGGTCATTCATGTGCTCTGAACTCAGACTTTATCACATCTCATTGGCAGAGCTTCTCCCATTAATAGCATCCCCAGGTGATTCATGTGCTCTGATCTCAGACTTCATCACACATCACCAGCATTGTTTCTCACATTAACAGACTCCACTGGTCCTTCATGTGCTCTGATCTCAGAATTCATCACAGATGACCGGAAGACCTTCTCCCATTAATAGAATCCACTGGTCCTTCATGTGTTGTGATCTCAGACTTCATTACATCTCAGTGGCAGAGCTTTTCCCATTAACAGCATCCACTGGTGCTTCATGTGCTCTGACCTCGGAATTCATCACACATCACCAGCAGAGTTTTCCTCACTAACAGAATACACTGGTCCATCATGTTCCCTGATCTCAGACTTCATCACACATCCACAGCAGAGTTTCTCCCAATAACAGCATCTACAAATCCTTCATGTGCTCTGATCTCAGACTTCATCACACATCTCCAGCAGAGTTTCTCGCATTAACAGAATACACAGGTCCTTCATGTTCTCTGATCTCAGATTTCATCACGCATCCACAGTAGAGTTTCTCATGTTAACAGCATCTACTGGTCCTTCATGTGCTCTGATCTCAGACTTCATCACACATCACCAGCAGAGTTTCTCACATAAAGAGAATACACTGGTCCTTCATGTGCTCTGAACCCAGACTTCATCACACATCACCAGCAGATTTTTTCGTATTAACAGCATCTACTGGTCCCTCATGCGCTCTGATCTCAGACTTCATCACACATCACAAGCAGAGTTTCTCCAATTACGAGCATCCACTGGTCATTCATGTGCTCTGAACTCAGACTTTATCACATCTCATTGGCAGAGCTGCTCCCATTAATAGCATCCCCAGGTGATTCATGTGCTCTGATCTCAGACTTCATCACACATCGCCAGCATTGTTTCTCACATTAACAGACTCCACTGGTCCTTCATGTGCTCTGATCTCAGAATTCATCACAGATCACCGGAAGACCTTCTCCCATTAATAGAATCCACTGGTCCTTCATGTGTTGTGATCTCAGACTTCATTACATCTCAGTGGCAGAGCTTTTCTCATTAACAGCATCCACTGGTGCTTCATGTGCTCTGATCTCGGAATTCATCACACATCACCAGCAGAGTTTTCCTCACTAACAGAATACACTGGTCCATCATGTTCCCTGATCTCAGACTTCATCACACATCCACAGCAGAGTTTCTCACGTTAACAGCATCTACTGGTCCTTCATGTGCTCTGATCACAGACTTCATCACACATCACCATCAGAGTTTCTCACATTAACAGAATCCACTGGTCCTTCATGTGCTCTGATCGCAGAATTCATCACAGATCACCGGCAGACCTTCTCCCATTGATAGAATCCACTGGTCCTTCATGTGCTCTGATCTCGGATTTCATCACACATCACCAGCAGAGTGTTCCTCACTAACAGAATACACTTGCCCATCATGTTCTCTGATCTCAGACTTCATCATACATCCACAGCAGTGTTCTCATGTTAACAGAATCCACTGGTCCTTCATCTGCTCTGATCTCAGACTTCATCAAACATCACCAGAAGAATTGCCCCTGTTAACTTCATCTACTGGGCCTTCATGTGCTCTGATCTCAGACTTCATCACACATCACCAGCAGATTTTCTACCGTTAATAGTATCTACTGGTCCTTCATCTGCTCTGATCTCAGACTTCATCACACATCACCAGCAGAGCTTCTCCCATTAACAGCATCCACTGGTCCTTCATGAGCTCTAATCTCAGACTTCATCACACATCACCAGCAGAGCTTCTTTCATTAACATCATCCACTGGTGCTTCATGAGCTCTAATCTCAGACTTCATCACACATCACCAGCAGAGCTTCTTTCATTAACAGCATCCACTGGTGCTTCATGTGCTCTGATCTCAGACTTCATAACACATCACCAGCAGAGTTTCTCACATTAACAGAATACACTGGTCCTTCATGTGTTGTCAACTCAGACTTCATCAGACATCACCAGCAGAGTTTCTATCGTTAACAGCATTAACTGGTCCTGCATGTACTCTGATGTCAGACTTCATCACACATCACCAGCAGAGTTTATCCCATAATCAGAATACACTGGTCCTTCATGTGTTCTGAACTCAGACTTCATCAGACATCACCAGCAGAGTTTCTATCGTTAACAGCATGAACTGGTCATTCATGTGCTCTGATCTCAGACTTCATCACGAGTAGAGTTTCTCTGATTAACAGCATGCACTAGTCCTTCATGTGCTCTGATCTCTGACTTCATCATATATCGCCAGCAGCATTTCTCCCATTAACAGCATCCACTGGTCCTTCATGTGCTCTGATCTCAGACTTCATAAACTTCAACGGCAGGGCTTCTCCCATTAACAACATCTACAAATCCTTCATGTGCTCTGATCTCAGACTTCATCACACATCTACAGTACAGTTTCTCACATTAATAGAATCCACTGGTCCTTCATGTGTTGTGATCTCAGACTTCATTACATCTCAGTGGCAGAGCTTTTCTCATTAACAGCATCCACTGGTGCTTCATGTGCTCTGATCTCGGAATTCATCACACATCACCAGCAGAGTTTTCCTCACTAACAGAATACACTGGTCCATCATGTTCCCTGATCTCAGACTTCATCACACATCCACAGCAGAGTTTCTCACGTTAACAGCATCTACTGGTCCTTCATGTGCTGATCACAGACTTCATCACACATCACCATCAGAGTTTCTCACATTAACAGAATCCACTGGTACTTCATGTGCTCTGAACTCGGACTTCATAACACATCTCCAGCAGATTTCCTCATATTAACAGCATCTACTGGTCCTTTATGTGCTCTGATCTCAGACTTCTTCACATCTCAGTGGTAGAGCTTCTTTCATTAACATCATCAACTGGCCCTTCACGTGCTCTGATCTCAGGCTTCATCACACGTCACCGGTAACGTTTCTCACATTAATAGCATCCACTGGCCCTTCATGTGCGGCTTTTAATTTTTTTGCTCACAGACCCTTAAAATGCTTGCCCTCTCCCTTAAGCATCTCTTTGCAGTCAACTCTCCTATATGACACCGCCCTTTGGAGGCTTGTTTGTTTAATGTTTTAAATAGCCCGAACCAGACCCCAGGGGGTATCAGAGCGCTTTACATTTAGGATTATTGCGTTACAAGTTACATCAGTTACAAGAGCATAGCAAAGTACAGTAAAAAAAATCATGTTGCGAGAGTTCGTGGGAGGATGAAGGAGCCAAAAGCAGGGAGACGAGGGGGAACTATGTCCAATGTCCGGCTGGGTAGGTGACGGTCGAGGGGGATACCAGGGCCAATCTCCTCTTTAGCTGTCTAGCAGCTCCACCGGGCATCAGCCATGTTGCTCAGGTCTCAGCGTTCAGGAATAAAAACAGATTAGACCCAAAGGTATCAGAGCGCTTTACATGAATTCCACAGAGTTCCAAAATTACATCAGTTACAGGTTACATCAGTTGCAGGAAACTTGTAAAGATCTTTGACCGTAGAAGGGTAAGGGGTAGGGTAACGGTGAAGGGGAGAGATACGACGCAGAGACGAAGGGAAAAATCTGCCCAAGGTCCGGCTGGGTAGGTGACGGCCGAGGGGGAAGTCAACAGCCCATCTCCTCAATAGCTATCAGGTAGCTCCACCGGGCATCAGCCAAATAGCTAGGTCTCCACAGAACAACATTTAAATCATAGAAGACAGGATGAATGGAGAGTAGAGGGGTAGGGTGAAGGAGGGAGGTACGACAGAGAGATGAAGGAAGGTCTGTCCAAGGACCGGCTGAGTAGGTGACGGCCGAGGGGAAGACCACGACCCATCTCCTCTTTAGCTATGCAGTAGCTCCACCGGGCATCAACCAGAAAGCTAGGTCTCCACTGTCGGAGGAGAGATCGACAAGGTCTAAGTCCTGACGGGTTATCATGATGGGGGATAGGTTTAAGGTCAGGTGGAAGTTCAGCTTATGTCCCAGAGTAGTGGCACAACGTGGTAGGGACTACAGTGGGAGCTGTCTTGAGGTCAGGCAAGGGAATTCTGACATTGGTGTTACATTCGGCTTCAATTCTGCATTGGTAATGCCTCTTCTAGAAACATACAGCAAACTAATCCTCCCCTTTTAGTTTTTGTTAAGAGCCTCTCCTCCCTTTCTTTTTCAAAATACTTAAGTTCTTGTCTATAACTGTCCTACTCTGTATCCCTTCTCTAGTATCCTGCTGAATCAATCAGGCTTCACTGGCCTCTATTCTACTGAAGTGCAATGTCTCTAATTTCATCACATCAGCTTATTATAATCATCTGTCATCTATTCACATACACCTTCATCTACCTGCATCTTTTGACACAGCTGACCACCCCACCTTTCAATCCTCCCTCAATTCCCTAGCGATCATTGGATGAGTCCTATTCTGGCTCCCTTCCAGTCTCCTAACTTTCATCAAGGATCTCACCTCCCTTTCTTTTTTAAATAGTCTAAGTCTTTGTCTTTAACTGTCTTTGTTAGATTTGGGGGTCTCTAGTTGGCAGAGGTAGGTACCTTTGTCCAAATAGGGACCCTTGCGTCTAGTCAGGGAAAGTAGGTACACTCCTGAAATAACCCCTGCTCACCCTCTTGGTAGCTTGGCATGAGCAGACAGGCTTAGTTCAGAGGCAGTGTGTAAAGAATTTGTGAACACATACAGTAATCAAGTGACAACACTACAAATGGACACCACACAGGTTATATATTTATAAAAATAAGTATCTTTTATATAGATTTATCACAAGACCATAAACGACAAAAATAATCCACAGTACTGTCCAGAATGCTTAGTTCTGATCAAAAAGGCTTAATTCAAGGTTCTGTGCGAGTCGGTAGCCTCCTCCGGCTACGGCGATGTCAAGAACAAACAGAGTCTAACAAATCCAGCTGACCGCGTCGAGATGGGCCAACACAGCGTAGACAGACTCGGTCACAGTACCTTTTACTTGAAGCGGCAGGCACGAGCGTGCGAGTCGGATGGCTGTACGTAGCGGTCGCGATGCAAAATGGAAGCGTTGCAGGACGCGTTGTCCCTCGATGCGGTGCAGGCAGCGGCTCGTTGACGTCGTCGAGACGGAGTCGGTGAGACCAGGGCCGTGCGTTGCAGGGCGAGGCGGTGCTTCAATGCGGTGCTGGCAGGTTGCGGTGCGGCGACGGAGCCGGATTCAGGAGCTGGCGTCGATCAGTCTGGACAGCGGTGCGAGTCGGGCGGTGCGTTGCGAAGCTTGCGAGGCGGTGCCCAACTCCGGTGCGGTCACAGGACTCGAACTCAGCAACAGTGACCGTGTCGGTCGGACCAGATGGATTCGGTGTAGCGAGGCGTTGCAAGGTGCGGTGCTCACAGGTTACGGTGCAGGCAGCGGCTCGTTGACGGAGTCAGTGAGACCAAGGCCGTGCGTTGCAAGATGCAGGCGTTGCTCGATGCGGTGCCAACAGGACACCGAGCTGGTCGGGAGAGTCGGTCACAGCTCCCTACCTCTGCAGCCACTGAAACAGAGTTTCCAGCAGCAATTCACAAAGGGGGTGAAGTCCAATGGTCCTGGGACTTCGAACAGGGGGCAAGCTCTCTTCCAAGCCCTTGGAGATCCTTCACAAGTTGATGAAAGTCACAGCAAAGCAAAAGTTCCTTTCTCCTTTCTTTGGCAGTCAGGCAAACCACTGCAGGCCAATCCCCCAAGCAGCACTTCAGGCTTAGGGATAGTCTCTCCTCAGTTTCTTCTTGGTTCCGCTCCTCAGCAAAGGTTTCTTCTTGTTCCCACAAGTGATCTAATTTCTTGGGATCAGGGTCCCAATATTTATACCCCAAAATCCTTTGTCCTCTGAGGGCAGAGGGGCCTTTGCCCAGTCCAAACCAGTTCTGGAGCACTCTGTTTACATGACTCCTTCTTTCCTTTCACAGTGCAGGGCAGAAACATCAGACGCCCCACAGGAGATGGAGCCAGCATTGTGGAGGGAAAGCCCAGCCCTGGAGCACTTTGTTGACATGATTCCTTCTCTTCTTTCACTGTGCAGGGCAGAGACATCAGACGCACCACAGGGGTCCCAGGTGCAACTCCTCCCACCCATCTAGATGCAGATCTCTCTATTCACTACTGGGCTGACTCATTCTGTCTCCTGGAATCCCCAGCCCTGTCACTCAAAAAACACCAGACAAGGAATACACAACCCAGCAGAGGCAGGCTTTGGATAGTTAGACAAGAAAATACCTACTTTCTAAAAGTGGTATTTTCAAACACAGAATGTTAAAACCAACTTCACTAAAAGATGTATTTTATCATTCTGAGTTCAGGCATACTAAACTCGAATTTCCCTGAGTCAGTTAGGATTATAGAATGTAATAATCTAACTGCCCATTCTGGCCTATGGAGAACAGGTAGCCTTGCAATAGTGAAAAACGAAAATGGCTGTAATTCACTATTAGGACATGCCACACACACCAGGGCATGTCCTACCTTATACTTACAATGCACCCTGCCCAAGGCCTACTTTAGGGGTGACCAACATGCAGTAAAGGGAAGATTTAGGGCCTGGTAAGTGGGTGTACTTACCAAGTCGACATGGCAGCCCTAGGCTGCACACAGGCTCTGCAATGGCAGGCCTGAGACACACTTTACAAGCTGCTCCTGTGGGTGGCACAATCAATGCTGCAAGCCCACCAGCAGCATTGGATTTACAAGCCCTGGGCACACTCAGTGCACTGTACTAGGGACTGACAAGTAAACCAATCATCCAATCATGGAGTCACTAATACACAACACACTTTATCATAGGGAGCACTTGCACTTTGGCACTGATTAGCAGTGGCAAAGTGCCCATGAGCATCTAGTCCAGCAAAAACATATCGACAACAGTGGAGGCATTATGAAAAAAATGGAAGGGAGACCCACGCCAAGGATGCCAGGTCTAACACGTGTCCCCTCCAGCTGAAATGTGGGGAGAACTATCCTACCTCTAGGGAGTTCTCATCACTAAGGCGGAAAAATCTGGACAGACCATCAGCATTGGCGTGTTCTGTACCAGGCGGTGTTCCACCGTAAAGTCCATCCCCTGTAGGGAAATGGACTACCTCAACAGCTTTGGATTCTCACCCTCATCTGCATCAACCATCGGAGGGGCCTGTGGTCTGTCTGAACCCGGAAGTGAGTCCCAAACAGGTATGGTCTCAGCTTCTTCAGTGCCCAGACCACAGCAAATGCCTCACGCTCAATAGCACTCCATCTCTGTTCCCGGGAAGTAAACTCCTACTGATGAAGGCTACAGGTTGGTCTAGGCCCTCCTCATTGATCTGTGATAGAACAGCCCCTACACCATGCTCTGAAGCGTCCGTCTGAACAATGAACTCATTGGAGAAGTTGGGTGCCTGGAGCACAGGCGCCGTGCACATGGCAGTCTTCAAGGTGTCAAAAGCTTTTGACAGGCGCCAGTCCAAATCACTTTCCTGGGCTGCTTCTTGGAAGTCAGCTCTGTCAAGGGGGCAACAATGCTGCCATACCCCTTGACGAATCTCCTGTAATACCCGGTGAGTCCTAGGAAGGCTCTCACCTCTGGGTCTTGGGGGGCTCCCAAGCCAGAATGGTATCAATTTTCGGTTGGAGGGGCGCCACCTGGCCGCTCCCAACCTGGTGTCCCAAGTACACCACGGAACCCTGCCCAATCTGGCACTTACTTGCCTTCATTGTGAGGCCTTCCCGCCGCAGTGCCATCAACACTTCCCAGAGGTGACGGAGATGTTCTTCCCAACTGGCACTGAACACTGCGATGTCATCCAGGTAGGCGGCACTGAAATCCTCCAGTCCAGCCAACACCTGGTTGACCAACCTCTGAAAGGTGGCAGGGGCATTCTTCATCCCAAAGGGCATCACCCGGAACTGGTAGTGCCCATCTGGTGTGGAGAATGCTGACCTCTCTTTTGCCCCATCAGTTAAGGCGATCTGCCAGTAGCCAGACGTTAAGTCAAACGTGCTGAGGTACCGCGCAGCCCCCAACCGATCTATGAGCTCATCAGCTCTGGGGATGGGGTGTGCGTCAGTCCTGGTGACGGAATTGAGTCCCCTGTAGTCCACACAGAACCAGAGTTCCGGTGTGGCACCAGGCGCGGCAGCCTTTGGAACCAAGACCACTGGGCTGGCCCAAGGGCTGTTAGAGGACTCAATCACCCCTAGCGCAAACATCTTGGAGACCTCCTCCTTGATGCAGGCTCTGACCCTGTCAGTCACCCTGTAAGCCTTGTGCTTCACAGGAAGACTGTCCCCAGTGTCCACATCATGGACGCACCAATGAGTGACACTGGGAACCAGGGAGAACAGGTCAGGGAACTGTCCCAACAGCTGGCGACAGTCACCCTGCTGCTCAGGTGTCAGGGAGGTAGAGAGGTTTACTCCCTCCACTGATCCATCTGGCTCTCGGGCTGACAAGAGGTCAGGAAGAGGCTCGGTCTCCTCCTCCATCCCATCATCTGTAGCTAAGAGCATGCCCACTTGGGACCTCTCCAAGTGGGGCTTCAGGTGGTTCACATGCAGGACCCGCAAGGGGTTCCTGGGAGACTGCAAGTCCACCAAATAGGTAACTGGACTCTTGGGCTCCACCACCGAAAAAGGGCCGGTCCACCTATCCTGGAGCGCACAAGGCTCCACTGGGGCCATGACCCACACTTTCTGACCAGGCTGAAGCTCTACCAGAGTGGCATTCTGGTCGTACCACCGCTTCATCTCCTCCTGGCTGGCTTCCAGATTTGCCTCAGCAAGTTCTCTGAAACGCCTAGTCTGGTTCCTGAAGGCCAGCATGTAACTGTATACATCCTGGGGAGGTTTCCTGGGATATTGCTCCCAGCCTTCCTTGACCAAACTCAGAGGTCCTCGCACCGGGTGTCCATAGAGGAGCTCAAAGGGGCTGAACCCTAGAGACTTCTGTGGCACCTCCCGGTATGCAAACAACAGGCACGGTAAGAGGACGTCCCATTTACGCCTCATGGGTTCTTCCAGACCCATAATCATGCTCCTTGAGGGTCCGGTTGAATCTCTCAACCAGCCCATTTCCTTGAGGGTAGTAAGGAGTGGTGAACTTGTAAGTTACACCGCACTCCTGCCACAGGGACTTCATGTACTTGGACACGAAGTTGGTACCTCTGTCAGACACCACCTCTTGAGGGAACCCCACACGGGAGAAAATTCCCATCAGTGCCCGTCCCACCACGGGGGCCGTCACTGTCCTCAGAGGGATGGCTTCAGGGTACCGGGTGGCATGGTCCACCAAGACCAGGATAAACCTGTTGCCCATGGCTGTCTTGGGGTCCATGGGCCCCACAATGTCAATACCCACCCGTTCAAAGGGGGTGCTGACCACAGGGAATGGCTGGAGAGGAGCCTTGTGCTTCCTCCCACTTTTTCCACTTGCCTGGCAAGTCTGGCATGTCCTGCAGTGAGTGGGGCACTCCTGCGCATCTGGGGCCAATAGAAATGGGTGACAAGCCTCTCAAAGGTCTTGTCCTGCCCCAGATGTCCTGCTAACGGTACATCATGAGCCAACCCCAGTAGGAAGGCTCTGAAGCGCTGGGGTACCACCAGCACACGGGCTGACCCAGGCTCAGCAACCTTAGGCTCTGAATACAGGAGACCATTCTCCCAGTAAATCCAATGTGATCCAGACTGATCACCTGCTGCCTGGTCTGTGGCCTGTTGCCTCAGACCCACGAGAGTAGGGCATGTGTTCTGCTCCTCGCAGAACTCTTCCCTGGAGGGTCCTCCTTCTTGCTGCCAATGGGTCAGCTCAGGTAGGTCCCCCAGTTCAGCTACCTGTTCCCCTGTAGGCTCCAGGGCATCCCCTCAGGGTCTGCCTCCTCCTGGACCGTGGGAACTTCGGGGGCCGGTTTCCCGCGCCCCTTGCCTCCTCTCTCTCCGGCAGGCACCTGGGCCTCCCTCTCAGGCTCCAGGTCCTCTTGAACACTTTTAGCTGCCATTGACCGGGTGGTCACACATGCCCAATCAGGCAAGCCCAACATTTCTAAATGCGCACTCTGTGAGAAGTTGGCCTGGTATATGCTGTCCACTAATTATAGTGGGCACCTTGCACCAGTCCAAACAACCCCTTATTGGAGATAGGTTAAAGACAACCTTATTGAAAGCTATCCTAGTGGTAGCTATGGAGAGCAGCCTTCAGGCTAAGTCTTGAAGGAATGTAAAGCAGCTTGTTTTACCAGTCTATAATCTCTTGAGTGACCAAATGAAAGAGCACCACACCAGGTATATATTCAAAATATATGTATTTATTGCTAAACACACCCCTCTAGTCTCTTTATGAGGCTAGAGTTCAAGTACATAAGTTAGAAGTTATTTAAACACAGTAATAGCACAAATACACGTTTGGGCCCTAGGGGCGTACCAAACCATATACCAATAAAGTGGTATAAGAACCACGACTGAACTAGACACTAGGCCTAGAGCCTCTAGAAGTGCTTGGACCACAAGGAACCACCCAAGGTAGTGACACAGGGGACCCACGGGGGACGCGTGCAGTGTAAATACCCAACCGCGATACGCCGTTGACTTCTATGGAGAAAGTCGTGATCGGGAAATTAAAGAAAAGGGACACTTAAAGGAGGACTTGGAGCAAACCCTTTGAGATCTAGGACTTTGAAGAGTCTCTACCCACGGGAGCACCGGAGTACTCGTGTTACCTCACCCAGGGAAGCCGGGTGCATAGGTGCCTTTCGGGGTCGGGTTTCGTCGTCGATTTGAATGGCGATCTGCTGCAAAGTGCTGCTGGCGACCAAGTGGAAAGTGTCCGGGTGGATCCAAGAGTGGATCGGAGTTCTGAAGAACCTGAAAGCAGAGGGGACAGAGTCTGGGTCACTAGCCAGTGACCAGGAAGGCGATGGACAGATGCCCACCGATGTCGAGTGCTTCAGGTGCGTTGACGGTCGTCTTGACTCTTCAGCCACGAGGTCCAGGAGGCGTTGTCGGCAACCAGGAGCAGGATTCGGGCTGGTACACGATGTCTGTCAAGTGCTGAGGTGTCGGCGATCGGATTGGACCCAACAAGCCTTGGCAACGGCAAGTCTCGATGCAGAGGAAGATCGTCGATGGTGCAGACCAGCAAGGTCTGGGGAACTCACCCAGCGAAGGTAAGTGAGGGCAGGCCTGGAGCAACCAGGATGCCAAGTAAGAAAAGATTGGCCTTCGTTAGGGCTACTAGCCAACGGGCTAGCGACCGCGAAGGAGCCTCGAGACGTCGCACGTGGATCTGGCTCACAGGACACTCGTGGAGTGGAGGCCAGTGATCTTCGGTGCAGTTGGTGCTGGAGGCTGGGGCTACTCGGAGCCCAAAGCACGACTTCGTGGGAGACCCAGAAGAGGATGCACTTGCAAATGTGCTCGGTGTCCAGGGGTCCTGGTCTCAAGTCACCCACGATAGCTACGGGCCTCAGCTTTGCTGGGGACTCAGGGTAGCCTCGGGGTAGTCTGAGAATCCACCTCTGGTGATGCGATGACTTCAGCGTCCGACGGGAGCTTCAGAAATGCGAACCAGACAGATGCTTCTTTGGTGCCTGCCAAGCAGGGGAGTCACTCCTTGACCCCAAGGGAGATTTTTCTGTCCTCTAATCGTGAGTAGAGCGTCGAAGGTCCAGGATTCTGTTTCAGAGTTTCGTCCAGGGATAATCTAAAGTCCTAAGGACTGGATTCCTATACTTATACCAAGTTTAGGGGTTGGACTACTCTGTGGCCCCACCTATGGGTGGGTCAGGGCAGAGGGTGGCTACACCCTTTCCTTTGTCCAGTTCGCGCCAAAGCAGGGGCTGCAAGCCCCTGATCCGGTTTGAACTGGGGTATGCACAGGGACACCAAGTGTGCCCCCAGTGCAGGACTTCAAAGCACCCGAAGTGCTCCCGCCCAGCCCCAATACACATTATCCTGTCTGGGGAGGTGGTCACACCTCCCTGGGACAGGAAACCTATTGTCCAGGCCTCCCTGCCGGAGTTTCGTCCAGCAGCAGGAGGCCAGACTTGTGTCTGTGGCAGTAGCATCCATTTTGTGATGCCAGGCTTTAGAAAGAAGTTACCGGCCAGGCCAGGGTTAACATGTCTCTCCTCTAGAAGGGTGGAATGCTACCCCCGCCGCCAGAATTGGCAGGGGGTAGTATTCCAAGATGTTTGACACCAAACACGACATGTTTAGGTGCAGCCATTCCAAAGTTAGCATTTAACGCGAGGTTATAATGCGCTTAAGAGTATATGGTCAGGTTGCACTACAAACAGCATCAGAGAAGGGTCTCCAAACGCTGCAGAGGGGCCCTGCTCATGCAGGGGCACCCTCTCACTTAGGAACCATGCACTCTGCCTTCAGGATTGATAAGGCCTGCCTTAGGAGTGACTTATAGGTTTATATGTGTGTATGTATTTAGTGATATAGGTAACCTATATCACAGTAAGGGGTGCATGCACCACCTTACCCAGGCTGCAGTAGCAGACCTGTGGTGTCAGTTTGGATGGCCTCCCAGGGGTGGCACAATACATGCTGCAGCCCCTGGTAGGCCTCTGAGGTACCTATGCCCTTGGTACATAGTATACCATATACTAGGGACTTATAAGGGCACTCCAGATTCCAATCAGAGATGTGCCTAAGGCACATGGAAACCTTTTTACAGAGAAAGCAGATAGACTGGGGCCCTGAATAGCAGGATCCCAGTCCAACTAAGTCATAAACCAGCAAAACACCATAAAAAAAGTGGGGGCAACCATATAGTCAGATTCCACCTTCCTACACACTCCGCTCCACCTTAGCCCAAGGTGAGCTCTCCAAATCATTCCCTAACAAACAGTCAACAGGCATGGCTGGCCTCACAGCTACTTGAAGAGTACCCGAGACCGCCCCCCCCACTCAAAGGGAACCTGAGCCACCTTGCAGTGACTCTCTGTGTTGTCAGCGGCAACAACCGGATAGAATGCATCAGGGACAACCTGCTCTTTAGACACCAGGTGACACTTGACAGCTGTCACACTGGCTCCTGTGTCTCTCAGAGCCTCCACCCTATGGCCATTGATGGTCACCCACTGCCTGTATTTTTAAGTGTTATCAGGTAGCTGGGTCCTAGGGACCATCTCAGAGTCTCCTAATGAGACAAGGGAAAACACTGTGGGATCCCCCCCACCTTGGGCACCCCACTCCTCCCCCAGGGCTACACTAGCCAACTGCCGGGGACTGCACCAGTGGGTGCTGGTTTTCCATGCAAAGGGCAACGAGGATCGTTTGCCTTGTGGCCAGGGGTGCCACACTTGTAACACACCAGTGGTCCCTGGTGAACAGGGGGCCTGTCAGGGCCACTGGCTTCTTCTCAGGGGAGGCTGGGAACCTTTCCCTTGGGGTCTACTTTGGGGCCCTTTATGGAACTCCCTCTGTTTACCCTTGTCCCCCCACTCTTCTGCTGGTGACCCTGCCCACCCTTGGCGGAGTCTCCCACGTGACCCTTGTGGACCCGGGTACTCACCCAGCGGTCCGCCTCCTCAGCAAGCTGCCTAGGGTTAGTCAGCTTACTATCAATCAGGTGCTGGCGTAGCTCAGGAAAACAATTACTGGACAAGTGCTCCCATGCAATCAAATCAAAGAGCGCCTGAAAATCAGTCGCTTTGCTACCCTTTACCCAACCATCCAAGGCTCTGCAAAAAAAAGGTCACATATTCAACCCAGGTACTGCCTTCAATCTTCTTACAGTTCCTGAACTTCTGCCTATAAAGCCCAGGGGTCAAACCATACCTAGTCATTAAAGCATCCTTCATGTGGCTGTATGAATTATAGACTTCAGAGGGCAAATCCAACAAGGTATCCCGCCCTTCACTCAGGAACCGCCCCCACAACCCCGCTCCCCAATCCTTCTCAGGGACCCGGTGGGAAGACATGGCTACCTCATAGGCTTTGAACCACTGCCCAATGTCATCATTTTTAAAAACTCCTTCACCACATCTTTGGGAATATACACCCTAGCTTCAACAGGCACAGGCGGTACACTGCCACCAGAGGGAGTAATCTCTAAGCTTTTGGCCTTCAATTCCAACTCCCTCAAAACCTTCTCATGTTCAAACTGCATTTTATTTTCTTCTAGGGCTAATTTCCTAGTTTGCATTTCAAATTCTAACTGCCCATTCAGCTTGAGCTTGGTCAGCTCCATTTCGTGCATCCTACTCTTTTTCCTGTCCTCCAACTCTTCTGGAGACAGACCTCTGGCAGAAACACTGCTACCTACTGGGGAAGGTGGTCTTCCAGCCCCTAGACCCAATAGCCCCTCCAGCTGCCCTTCTGCATTCTCAGCCCCTCCACAGGGGCACTCCTTGATTTGACCCAGGCCCTCAGCGCCTTTTGGAGGTCCTCCTTCCTGGAGAGCCCGGTCATGGACACTTTAAACTTTTTGCAGAAATTCTTGAGCTGCTTGAGGGTGTAGCATTCTAGCCTCTCCTCTTCCCAATCACACTCAACAGAGGCTACTGATGCTGGTTTCTCCATGGTGATTAAACTTGGCAGTTGCAAAAGTAGAAAATCCCAGAGAAAATGCTATCAAAGAGTATGTGGTTGCGTCTTGGTCTGCACTCACTAGGTAGTGTTCACCAATTACTGTACATGAGTCACAAATGCAAGTCCAGAATCCTCACTGCTGACCACCAATGTTAGATTTGGGGGTCTCTAGTTGGCAGAGGTAGGTACATTTGTCCAAATAGGGACCCTTGCGTCTAGTCAGGGAAAGTAGGTACACTCCTGAAATAACCCCTGCTCACCCTCTTGGTAGCTTGGCACGAGCAGACAGGCTTAGTTCAGAGGCAGTGTGTAAAGCATTTGTGAACACATGCAGTAATCAAGTGACAACACTACAAATGGATACCACACAGGTTATATATTTATAAAAATAAGTATCTTTTATATAGATTTATCACAAGACCATAAACGACAAAAATAATCCACAGTACTGTTCAGAATGCTTAGTTCTGATCAAAAAGGCTTAATTCAAGGTTCTGTGCGAGTCGGTAGCCTCCTCCGGCTACGGCGATGTCAAGAACAAACAGAGTCTAACAAATCCAGCTGACCGCGTCGAGATGGGCCAACACAGCGTAGACAGACTCGGTCACAGTACCTTTTACTTGAAGCGGCAGGCACGAGCGTGCGAGTCGGATGGCTGTACGTAGCGGTCGCGATGCAAAATGGAAGCGTTGCAGGACGCGTTGTCCCTCGATGCGGTGCAGGCAGAGGCTCGTTGACATCGTCGAGACGGAGTCGGTGAGACCAGGGCCGTGCGTTGCAGGGCGAGACGGTGCTTCGATGTGGTGCGGCGACGGAGCCGGATTCAGGAGCTGGCGTCGATCAGTCTGGACAGCGGTGCGAGTCGGGCGGTGCGTTGCGAAGCTTGCAAGGCGGTGCCCAACTCCGGTGCGGTCACAGGACTCGAACTCAGCAACAGTGACCGTGTCGGTCGGACCAGATGGATTCGGTGTAGCGAGGCGTTGCAAGGTGCGGTGCTCACAGGTTACGGTGCAGGCAGCGGCTCGTTGACGGAGTCGGTGAGACCAAGGCCGTGCGTTGCAAGATGCAGGCGTTGCTCGATGAGGTGCCAACAGGACACCGACCTGGTCGGGAGAGTCGGTCACAGCTCCCTACCTCTGTAGCCACTGAAACAGAGTTTCCAGCAGCAATTCACAAAGGGGGTGAAGTCCAATGGTCCTGGGACTTCGATCAGGGGGCAAGCTCTCTTCCAAGCCCTTGGAGATCCTTCACAAGTTGATGAAAGTCACAGCAAAGCAAAAGTTCCTTTCTCCTTTCTTTGGCAGTCAGGCAAACCACTGCAGGCCAATCCCCCAAGCAGCACTTCAGGCTTAGGGATAGTCTCTCCTCAGTTTCTTCTTGGTTCCGCTCCTCAGCAAAGGTTTCTTCTTGTTTCCAAAAGTGATCTAATTTCTTGGGATCAGGGTCCCAATATTTATACCCCAAAATCCTTTGTCCTCTGAGGGCAGAGGGGCCTTTGCCCAGTCCAAACCAGTTCTGGAGCACTCTGTTTACATGACTCCTTCTTTCCTTTCACAGTGCAGGGCAGAAACATCAGACGCCCCACAGGAGGTGGAGCCAGCATTGTTGAGGGAAAGCCCAGCCCTGGAGCACTTTGTTGACATGATTCCTTCTCTTCTTTCACTGTGCAGGGCAGAGACATCAGACGCACCACAGGGGGTGGAGCCAGCACTGTGGGGGGCAGGCACTGTCCTATTCAGGTCCCAGGTGCAACTCCTCCCACCCATCTAGATGCAGATCTCTCTACTCACCACTGGGCTGACTCATTCTGTCTCCTGGAATCCCCAGCCCTGTCACTCAAAAAACACCAGACAAGGAATACACAACCTAGCAGAGGCAGGCTTTGGATAGTTAGACAAGAAAATACCTACTTTCTAAAAGTGGTATTTTCAAACACAGAATGTTAAAACCAACTTCACTAAAAGATGTATTTTATCATTCTGAGTTCAGGCATACTAAACTCGAATTTCCACCATGTACCCTGAGTCAGTTAGGATTATAAAATGTAATAATCTAACTGCCCATTCTGGCCTATGGAGAACAGGTAGCCTTGCAATAGTGAAAAACGAAAATGGCTGTAATTCACTATTAGGACATGCCACACACACCAGGGCATGTCCTACCTTATACTTACAATGCACCCTGCCCTAGGGCCTACTTTAGGGGTGACCAACATGCAGTAAAGGGAAGGTTTAGGGCCTGGTAAGTGGGTGTACTTACTAAGTCGACATGGCAGCCCTAGGCTGCACACAGGCTCTGCAATGGCAGGCCTGAGACACACTTACAAGCTGCTCCTGTGGGTGGCACAACCAGTGCTGCAAGCCCACCAGCAGCATTGGATTTACAAGCCCTGGGCACACTCAGTGCACTGTACTAGGGACTGACAAGTAAACCAATCATCCAATCATGGAGTCACTAATACACAACACAATTTATCATAGGGAGCACTTGCACTTTGGCACTGATTAGCAGTGGCAAAGTGCCCATGAGCATCTAGTCCAGCAAAAACATATCGACAACAGTGGAGGCATTATGAAAAAAATGGAAGGGAGACCCACGCCAAGGATGCCAGGTCTAACAGTCTTACTCTGCATCTCTTCTCCCGAATCTTGCTGAGTCAGTCACACTTCAATGGCTTCTACTCAACAGAAGTGCCACATCTCTAATTTCATCACATTACCTCATTTTAATCATCTGTATATTTACACCATGATTTACCTTCATCTCTTGACAACGCTGCCCACCCAACTCTCCGACCCTCCCTCAGTTCCCTGGGGATCACTAGATGAGACCTACTCTGGTCCACTTCCTTTCTCTCGACTGCTTGTTTTAATTAGCTTTGGACACCAAGCTATACTCGCCCACTGCATTATCAGATGGTGCCCACAAGGTTCAGTCTTGGGTCCAAAGTTTGTTTCTCCATCTCCACCCTTGTGGACATCATTTTTTCTTTGGATTCCTTCTACCACCCCTATTCTGATAACACAATTTCACCCTTTCTCTAGTAGCGCACATTGGCTTTCCTCACTGCTTGTTGCCATTAAAAGATGGTACAACCTCTCATGCTAAACCTAACAAAGATGGAGGCTTCTATATCCCTTCCTTTACTGGACCGATCACTTCACATAATCCAATCCACTACTCTCCTCACACCCTGATCCCTGCCTCCTCTACCAGATATACTGGCGTTGACTTTGGGTCATAGATGCAAATGGAATAGTTTCTTACCTGCAATTCCTGTTCTCTAATAGGGGAATTTCCATTATATTCATAAGCACTGAATAGTCCCACCCATATGCGGGGAGCCCGGAGCAGTTCTTCAATATATCTTCTTAAGTGTGGAGTTTCGCCTTTTTTCAGGTAGGCCTGCAAAAACACTTAAGAAACAAACAGATTTTGCAGCCTATATACCTAGGCTACAATGGCCAAAATCTTCATCAGGAAGACAAAAAAGGACCAGAATAAAGTCAACGAGGACAATTTGAGATGATTTGTAAACAGCATAAATCTCCCTCACAAACCCATTTTTATGATAGAGATGAAGAATAGCAGGACAAAGTAGCCTCATAAGCGGTCAATATATGGCTAAAAAGAAAACTGTGCCTTTAAGAACCCAGAGACCACCGGTATCCCATCATGCACTGAAGGTTGTAGTTACTTCAGTTCTTTTTGAAAGCGATGTGAGAATATATATATATATTACATGAATACATCTGTCCATACCACGGGGGAGGAGGGAGGGTTGCTTATGACTATAATGGAAATTCCCCCACGAGAGAACAGGAGTTACAGGTAAGAAACTATTCCTTCTCTCCTAGGGGATTTTCATTTATAGTCATAAGCACTGACTAGAATAGCAAGTCCATCCCCATATAGTGCTGTGGAAGAAGCAGAGAATTCAATGGGAAGTTTAAGCAAATACATTCCTGAGGGTAGCCTGCACTACATGAGCATCTGCTCTAGCATCAGAATCTAGGCAGTAGTGCTTGGTGAATGTATGTATCGATTTCCAGGTAGCTGCTTTGCAAATCTCTGGAATAGGGATATTGTGTAGTAAAGCAGCAGTAGCCGTTTTCCCCCTAGTGGAGTGTGCCTGTTAACCTTTTGATAACACAATAAAATTAAAGACACTATCCATCGTGAAATGGATTGCTTGGACCAGACCGTAGTTTATAAACAACTGGTCCGATTTGCGGATGTCCCATGTCTTGTCTAGATAGAATTTTAGCACTCTCCTCACATCCAGGGAGTGGAGAGATCTTTCCGCTGGCAAAGAGGGATTCTGAAAGAATGCTCGTAAAGAGATTGTTTGGTTGACCTGGATGTCAGAAACAACCTTAGGGAGGAACTTCGGGTGAGTTCTCATGAACACTTTTCTAGAATGAAATATCGTGTATGGCTCATGAGAGCATAGTGCTTGTATCTCGCTAACTCTGCAGACAGATGTTATCACTGCAAGGAAAGAAGTTTTTCAAGAGAGGTGTTTCAGAGATGCCTTGTATATGGGCTTGTAAGGGTCCTGCATAAGGCATAAAAGGACTACATTGAGCTCCGATGGTCAAGAAGAGCACCTGATGGGAGGAAAAACCTTCTTCAAACCCTCTAGCACCCTAGGAAGTTCTTGATGCCAAGGAAAAAAGAGGTTTGTGAAGATTATTTTCTGTAGGTAGTAAGAACTTCCAGATGCAGCTTAATAGAAAAGAATTGCAAGCCAGATTTAGACAAGTATAGAAGATACGGAAGAATAACATCCTCTTGGCAGGTAGCAGGGTCTAAGCTCTAAGAGGAACACCAAGAGCAGAATCTCTTCAACTTGAAGGCATAAGTGTAGCGAGTAGAAGGCCGCTTAGCTTCTTTGAGGATCTCCATGAAGTCTTCTGGCAGGTTTAAGTGTCCATACTGCACTAGCTCAGCAGCCATGCAGCCAAATTCCAGGAGGAGAGATTGGGGTGTACCATCTGGCCTCCAAACTTCAATAGCCGGTGAGGTCTTAGCACCATGGCACCGCAGTCTTGAGGGGCTCACAAACAGACTGTTGCAACAATCCAGTTTTCTGAGTGCTGAAGAATTTTACATAGCTTTGGCTGTATGCAGTAGGACGAGAGTACAGATTTTTCATAAATGTAAGACTTAAAGGCAAGGTGCAGTGCCTGTGGAGAAACATTGTTTCTCTTGTAGGGTATTTCCATTTATAGTCATAAGCACTAAATAGTCCTGCCCACGTGCGGGGACCCCAGAGCAGTTCTTCAATATATCTTCTGAAGTGTGATGTTTCGCCTTTCTTCAGGAAGGCCTGCAAAAACACTTAAGAAAGAGACAGATTATGCAGCCTATATACCTAGGCTACAATGGCCAAATTCTTCATCATGAAGACAGAAAAGGGCCAGAATAAAGTCAATAAGGACAATCTGAGATGTTCTGCAGACAGCATACATTTCTCTCACAAACCCTTATTTATGATAGAGATGAAGGAATGCAGAGTAACCTCATACACTGTCAATATATGGCTAAAAATAAGAAAACTGTGCCTTTAAGAACCCAGAGACCACCGGTATCCCATCATGCACAGCAGGTGACAGTTACTTCAGTTCTTTTCCCCGGCTCCTGCTGACAGGACCCTGGAGCATTGAGCTCGAACTTTTATAGGTTTTTTCTCTTAAATCTTTCATAGAAATCGGGAAGTTTCATCTTTACTTGAAGTTTCTCATCTATTCCTGCATTTTTCTGTGTTTTGTCAAATAAAATGCCTTCATTACATGACAAGTGTAGGAAAGTGCCCTTTTTTGCATGGTTACCCCCTACCTTTCTGTACCTTTGTACCCACAATTGGCACACCTTTGAGCCACATGTAAATCCCTTGTAAAAGGCACCGCTGGTACCAAGGGCCTTGTGACCAGAGTGGGCCTCTGAGGGTGCAGACCAAACTAAAAAGTCAACATGGCACACATCCCTGTGTGTCATGTCCACCAGCACTACCTGTGGCATGGGGAAGTCACCCCTCTAGCAGGCCTTACAGCCCTAAGGCAGGGTATACCATACCACAGGTGAGGGCATAGCTGTATGAGCAATATGTCCCTACAGTGTCTCTGCCATTCAAAGACATTGTAAATGTAGTGAAGCCATTTTGAGTACATGGGGTGGGAAGTTGTCATTACGAACTCCACAGCCCGATAATGGCTTTACTGAAAACTGAGAGGTTTGATACCAAACTTCTCAGCATAACAAACCCACATTCATGCCAGTGTTGGATTTATTATAAAATGAAATCAGAGGGCATCTTAGAGATGCGCCCTGAAAAACTGCCAACTTTTAGTGTATTGGCTGACTGGTCCCTGCCAGCCAGCCACCACCAGACAGGTTTCTCACCTCATGGGGTGAGAGCCTTGGTGCTCTAGGAGGTCAGGAACAAAGCCTGCTCTGGGTGGAGATGCTTCACACCTCCCCCTGGCAGGAACAGCAACACTTGGCGGTGAGCCTCAAAGGCTCTCACCTTGTGATGTGCTGATATGGGCAGCTCCAATTAGTGGAGATGTCCACCCCCCTGTCCAGGCCCCACTTTTGGTGGCAGGACAGGTGGGAAAATTAGTAAGCAGAGTAAGAGTGTTTACCTCAGCCTGGCACACCTCTAGGGTCGCCAGGAGCTGAGGTGACCCCTCTCTTTGAAATTCTGCAGCTTGAATTGGAGCATTAGACCCAATAGGAACAGGGATACGCCCCTCTCCCGAAAGGGATGGGGCACCCAAAGGGTGTAGTCAGCCTAGGGGACAGTAGCCATTGGCTACTGCCCCCAACCTCAGTAACGCCCTTAAAATTAGAATTTAAGAGCTCCCCTGAACCTTGTTCCTCAGATTTGATGGACCAAAGAAGATAATGGAAGACGACCACTGCCAGGCCAGGAACTGAACTGCTACAGACAGAACTCGGCAAGAACCCTGCCGCCTGTAAGCGGTTCGATAACTGGACCTGCTATTCTTCCAGAAATCCTGCATGGCTTCCAAGAACACCTGGAGAACTTTCAGCCTTCACCAAATAGCCAAGAATCTCCCTTTGTGCTGGAGGTTCTAGCCCCCGGCACCCTCCGGCACACGGCGAGGACCAACACTTGTGTCATCGCAACTCACTACTGCAAAGGAACTCCAAGACCGCAGCAGAAGAGGACAGATACTTAAGTCGGCGCAACTCTGCCCTGCCAGAAGAAAGCACCACAGCAGGGCGGCTTCCACGACCTAGAGCGTTCCTCTCGGCCCAATGACCCCAGCAGTACACTGCTCCGTTCCGGAGAGCCTGTACCCCTCTGCAAGTAGCCATGTCGGCCTCCTCCTGCCCCGCGCCTGCACGACCACGGCCTCTCCGTGATGGTCAAAGGTCAGCAGAACTCCTCCATCCCCTGTGCATCTCTGTCCCCACGACCTCTGCGATGGTGGAGCCTCCCTTCAACCTCCAGTGACCCTCTGACGATGACCGTGATGGTATCAGAGTTGGCAGCCTACTGAATCCCATTCACCTCCATTGCTCTCCGCTGTCCACAAGAGCGGCCATCACTGCCGGTATTGACCGCTGCGGTGTAGATACTGAAACCTGCACCTCTTCAGGTGCCCCCAGCCTCCATTGACTAGCCTTGGGCTCGACGAACCCTGCACCCGGCCGCCCCAGTGCCGCTGGTGGTGCAGAACCTCCCTTAAACTGACCCTTGCCCAGTACCTGTCTAAACCCCTGGAGACTGGAAAAGTAAGTCATGTACTTACCAGCTGATGCATAACACGGTTTTTCCTTCCTTAGGATTGCATTGCCTTCTAGCTGTTGATTCCAACAGTCTACCTGTTTCAAGGACCCAGTGTTACTGTTTCTAATTGACAAGCCCGAAAGTATTTCCAAGACGAAAAAGCATTTCTTGCACATGCAAAGTATTGATTGATACTTTACAATTGCCAGTAATCAGAGAGTATTGCAATTGAACAGTACTTACTTGTAACTGAGTTCAACTTGGTTGCTAGAAATAAAAGTAACTAAAGTAATATTTTTCTACAAACATTAGCCTGGAGTCAGTCACTGAGTGTGTGTGTTTCTGCCTTGTATGAGTAAGTACACCAAATGCATTCACACTACCCTCTGAGAATATTACAATTGAAAAGTACTGACTTGTAACTGAGTTCAACTTAGTTCCTAGAAATAAAAGTAACTAAAGTAATATTTTTCAACAATCATTGGCCTGGAGTCAGGCATTGAGTGTGTGCTTTTGCCTAGTACGAGTACGTACACCAAATGTATTCGAACTACTCTCTGATAAGCCTAACTGCTCAGCCCAGCTACCACTAAATTGACAGTAAGGTATTGTCTGCTTTAACCTCTGTCATACCTTTGGGGACTCACTGGACTCTGTGCAGACTATACTTCTTTTTGGTCTGGTATATACAGAGCCAGAGTCTTACATTGGTTGGTCAGTGGTGGGGTTTACGACTTTGCATTTGTTGGACTACTCAGTGTTATGTGCCCCGGTTAGGCCCATGTAGCGAAGCTGCTAATTTTTAACATTGTCCTCTTTTTACCAATAACATTTCTGCTGTGACCTTTTGCACATATTTGCATTCGTGACAATGTTGGATTCATTTCTCTTTAACATTATCATAATGCCTCGACCACCAAGTACAAAGTCTTTACGCACGGATGTACAAATGTCGTTCTTTCTTCATCCACGGGGCAACAGGGATATCTACATATCCATAGCATTGCTAATCAATACGTACATCGCAAGGATGCTTTTTTATTGTAAATAATTAGCGTCTCATAGGATTAGCAGAGGAGGCACTTCAGCTGACACTGAGGGTCCCTGCATGCTGAGACTTTACCACGCAGTGATCTGACATCTCCCTGAGGGGTGTCCAGTTCGTGACCAGGACGGGGGTCCTACATTCACTCCCACCAGCTAATGGTGTTGGATCGTCTCTTGGGGGGATTCTTGTCTTCACACCTACACACACTCTAGGTACACGCAGAGTAGGGTTTGCATAGTAGGAGTACGCCTGATTACTATCTTGTTTTATATGCCTGCATATATACACTGTTTTAGCACCAGGGTAGAACTATAATTACTCTTTTGGTCCTCATAATGACTTTCATCTGCTTCTGTCTACTGATTATCGCAGCACATGTTTTTTTATACAAGAATAATGTTGGTTCAATAAATATATTGAAAACATCCCACTGTGTATTCTCTGTATATTTCTCTGGGAACAAGTAAGCACGAGAGACTGAGCGAAAGGTTCTGATCTGTTACCACGATCCCTGAGGGGTTAGGGTTGTCATGTTCAATGGTTGCTAGAAACTATATGCTCCCTGGTAGGGTTAGGGGAGTTTATGGTGGAACTGTGATTAAGCTGGTCTCTAGGCCAACATATCCTGCGGGGGTGCTCGGAATCAGTCTAGGCACTTCACCCAAAGTTTATGTTGTCCAACAAACGTGCAGATCCTATGGATTAATGGGAACTACACAACACAACACCTGATCACACGACAAGACTCCTAAATTGTCTTTAGATTTTGATTTTTGAATTGACAATTTTGTTTCTAAATTTTT
This sequence comes from Calotriton arnoldi, assembly GCA_963921515.1. Lineage (NCBI taxonomy): Eukaryota > Metazoa > Chordata > Amphibia > Caudata > Salamandridae > Calotriton > Calotriton arnoldi. Next base: position 103,269 of record CAWUFW010018309.1, on the reverse strand, counting down.
AAAAGTCTGTTAGGGCCTTGGCTAAGTCCCTTTAGCATTTCTTTTAAATAACAACCTACTATAGTGAGGGGTAAAAATATTTTAGAAGTTTTTTTAGACCTCTTGTATTACTGAGTGAAACACAGGACAGGGTAGAGGAGCTCGACCTTACCCCCTACCTCCAGCTGGAGATGAGTGAGCTAAGGTCCCTGTAAGACTTAAAGATATTCCCATGGGGTCCGTGCCTCCAAGGTCAAGCTCCAGGAGCTCATGGCGGAATATGCAAGGGACCACCCTTCTGAGAAGGGAGATCCCAACTCAGAAGAGGATGTAGTTAGTGATGTGGAGAACAACCCCCAACCTCCCTCAGTAAGGATAAGTTACGTACCTGTAATCCTAGTTCTCTTCCAGGGGTATCCTCATCAAAGTAATATGCACTGAATATTCCCGCCCATGCCCGGGGACCCCGGAAAACTATAAAAAATAATATATGAAAACACATATATATATATATATATATATAGCTCTATATATACATATATATCATTTTTCCACACATCAATGCAGCCTCAAATAAGACAAAAAGGCTAATCAATGCACTGACAAACACTGTTTTAGCCACCATATAATATAGAATATAGACAACAGGAGGAAAAGTATCACTTGAACTCTTTTTAATGAGTAGAATCCAAAAAACTCCATCTGCAAAACAGCAGTCATTATTAGCGTGCCTTGAAAAAACACTAGCATAGAAAATTAAAGCAACTGCAAACATAAAAGCTGGCACTTTTAAGGCTGCTATGACCCCCAGCTTCCCATCATGCCTCAGGGATGACGGTTAGGTCAGTTGTTCTTTGCGGAGACCCGAGGCTCAGGGCACAAAGTTATGGTTTACAGAAAATCTCATTTGCCTGGGGAGGCGGGTGGATTGCTTATGACTTTGATGAGGATACCCCTGGAAAAGAACTAGGATTACAGGTAAGTAACTTATCCTTCTCTTCCAGGGGATCCTCATCAATAGTCATAAGCACTGAATCAAATAGCAAGCCCATCCTCCGCCTGCAGACAAATGAGAGGTGAACCAACCAAATTATCATAGCCGATTAAGCATTGAAACAAATTTCTCAAGGAGGCTTGGCCTACTTGAGTGTCTGCTCTGGTATCCGAGTCAAAACAATAGTGCCTCGTAAATGTATGTATCTATTTCCAAGTGGTTGCTTTGCAGATCTCAGCAATCGGTACATTGTTCAGAAAAGCTACTGTAGCTGCCTTCCCTCTAATGGAATGAGCCTTGGGAATAGAACCAAGCGGTTTCTGTGCCAACTGATAAGACAGTTTGATACATGACACTATCCATCTGGAGATGGAACGCTTAGAGGCTGGGTAACTTGTTCTGATGGAACCATAATTTACAAACAGTTGATCCGATTTCCTAATAGCTTTACACTTGTCCAAGTAGAATTTCAAAACCCTTTTCAGGTCTAGAGAATGAAGCGACCTCTCAGCTGGTGTAGAATTAGGAAAAAAGGTAGGCAGCGAGATGGATTGGTTAACGTGGAAGTCCAACACCACCTTCGGAAGGAAGGTGGGGAGGGTCTTCAGAATGACTCTGTTGTGGTGAAAAACCGTGTACGGTTCCTTAGAACAGAGCGCATGTATCTCGCTCACCCTGCGGGCAGAAGTTACTGCTACCAAAAAAGCGGCCTTCCATGTAAGGTGTTGGAGGGATGCTTTGTGGATAGGCTCAAAAGGGGGAGCCATGAGTTTGGACAGAACCAGATTTAGCTCCCAGGGAGGTGAAGGAGTTCGGATAGGAGGGTAAACCTTCTTTAACCCCTGCAAGAAATCCTTCACCACTTGCAATTGAAAGAAAGAAGGTTGAGAAGGTGACCGTTTGTATGCCGTAATGGCCGCCAGGTGTACCTTTATGGAAGATAATTTTAGGCCTGACCTGGCTAAGTGGAGGAGAGAAGGCAAAATTACCTCCTCTTGCCCCTTGGTAGGTTGGAAGCCATTCTATACACACCACAAATAGAAACGCTTCCATTTAAATGCATGAGTGTCTTGTAGAAGGCCTTCTCGCTTCTTTCAAAATGCCCATGCAGTCCTGAGGAAGTCCTAAGTGCCCATACTGAAGGACCTCAGGAGAAATGCTGCTAAGTTCCGCGAGGGAAGGTTGGGGTAATGAATGCTCCCGTTCATCTTGGACAGCAGGTCCGGTCTGCACGGCAGCCTCTTGTGTGGACATTCCGATAGGTGTAGGAGGTCCAGGTACCACCACTGTCGTGGCTAGTCTGGAACGATCAGAATCATTCTCGACTTGGAGTGGGAGAGCTTGGTTACGACCTTCGGGATGAGAGGGAGAGGGGGAAAAGTGTAAACAAAGCCCCCTGACCAGTTGATCAAAAGGACATTCCCTCTTGATCCTGGGCGGTAAAACCTTGACGCGAAGTTGCTGCATTTTTTGTTTGTCTCGTCTGCGAAAAGATCGATACTTGGACGAACCCATTCTCCAAAAATTCCTTCCACCACTTCGTTGTGTAGAACCCAGTCTTGCTGACCATCGAAGTGACAACTGAGGGAATCTGCTTGAGAGTTTTGCTCTCCTGGTAGATGTATCGCTGTGATCGACAGTTTCCTTGCTAGGAGCCAATGCCAGAGCGCTTGAACCTCCAGGGACAGAGAATGCGATTGAGGTCCTCCCTGTTTGTTTAGATAGTACATGGTAGTCGTATTGTCCGTCTGGACTAGTATGGAGCTGGTCTGAATAGAGGGTAAAAAAGCCTTGAGGGCTAGATTCACAGTCCTTAGCTTCAGCATATTGATGTGGTACGAATGTTCTTTGGACGACCACCGACCTTGAGTCTGGAGGGACCCCATGTGCGCTCCCCACCCTTGGAGCGAGGTATCTGTGATTAACGATTGTGTTGGAGGAGGCTGATGGAAGGGAACTCCCACCAAGAGGTTTTCCTGTCGCATCCACCATGGGATAGATGATCTGGCTGCTCTCAACAGATGGATATCGTCGTCCCATCGAGCAGACCGTTGATCCCATTTCTACTCCAGATCCTGCTGTAAAGGACGCATCCTCAGCCTGGCGTTGGGGATGAGAAAAATGCAGGATGCCATCGACCCTAGGAGAGAGGCAACCTGTTGGACCGCAGGACGGTAGTGCGAAGGATTTGCTTGCACTTCAGAGTGATAGATGATAGTCTCTCCTCCAAAGGAAACACTTTTCCTATTGCAGAGTCTCATGTTGCACCCAGATAGTGTATTATTTGAGTAGGATGTTGAACTGATTTCTCGAAATTGACATGAAGGCCCAGCCGTTGGCAAAGGGCTAGACATCGTTGGTAGTGAGTCCTCACACACTGGGGAGATGGGCCCTTCAGAAGCAAGTCGTCGAGGTAAGGGTAAACAAATATTACCTGGCACCTTAGAGCAGCTGCTACTACTGCCATGCATTTGGTAAACACTCAGGGAGCTGACTTCAACCCGAAGGGTAGAACTCTAAACTGATAATGCTTGGTTCCCACCAGAAAACACAGGAACTTCCGATGTCGTTGGTTGACTGGGACGTGAAAGTATGCATCTTGCAGATCTATCGAACACATCCAGTCCCCTTGCTGGAGATGAGAATATATTTGATGGAGAGCCAACATGCAAAACTTTTCCTTCCAGATGGATTTGTTGAGAGAGCGCAGATCCAGGATAGGTCTGAATTCTGACTTTTGACCTTTCTTTCTCACTAGAAAATACCTTGAGTATACTCCTCGACCTCATTGAGCTATAGGAACTTCCTCGATGGCTGATTTTCATAGGAGAGTGGATACTTCCTGCTGCAGTACTTGCAGCTGGTAGCACGCAGTCTTCACTGGAGCAATTTCCGGAGGTTGATGACGGAAACGTAGAGAGAACCCATTCTTCAACGTACTTAATACCCATTGATCATTTGTGATGCTGCGCCACTCTTCCAGGTGGTTGGCTATACTTCCCCCTACTGGAGTGGGAAATGGCGATGGGGGAAGAGATTGTTCATTGTTTTGATGGGGCTTTTGCTGAGGTAGCAGATTGACGTGATGCCCCTCTACCTCTGAGGGTGCAACGCCCCTGATACTGGGTTCTGGCTTGGTGCTGTTGATGTTGGTGCCTCTGCGGGGTTTGAACCCTCTGATGGAAAGGCCGGCGGTCGCATGGCCTGCATCACCGCCTGAACTCCTTTTTCTTCTTAAGACCTACCGCTTTCAAGGTGTCTAGCTCCTACTTCATCCTTGACATCTCGTCATCCGTGTGCCTGCCGAATAAGGAAGATCCTGAGAAAGGGAGATTTAGGATCTGTTGCTGAGCCTCGGGCTTTAGTGCAGTAAGCCGAACCCAGGATGAATGTCTGGCACAGATCCTGTGTGCATAAGAATGAGCAGATAGGGTTGCTCCATCAGCTGCAGCACTGATAATTTGATTAGCCACCAAACCTCCTTCTTGCAACACCTCCTCGAAATCTCTGCGATCCTTCTTGGGAAGTTTGTCCTATAAACTTTTCTAAGGAGTCCCACAGGACCGTATCATAGCGCCCCAAGAGAGCTGAGGCGCTGGAAACCTTCAGCATGGAGGCCGAAGTACCACAGACTTTTCTTCCCCAAGAGTCCTGTGCTCTGCTTTTCTTATCGGGAGGCACTGTTGAGTAGGAGGCCACTGCGTGTGTCTTTTTAGTGGCCGCGATGAGCACAGAGTCTGGAGGTGGATCTAAGGAATAGTGGCTCCTCCTCTGGAGGCCTGTATTTTTTTAAGATCCTTGCTGGGGCGGTCTTGATAGTTGCTGGTGTGAGGAACACGTCCATAACAGGCTGCAGAAGCACAGGTACCAGAGGCAACAAAGGCCTTGCTGCTGATCTTTGATTACAGAGGATGAAGTTTGGGGGGTAGGCATATCAATGCTCAATTTTTGTGCACCCCTGGCCAATACATCTTGGAAGGTACGGACATCATCCACTGGAGAGACCCTTGAAGGTGGACTGTCTTTTAGGGTCGGACAATAGTCCCTTTTTGAATACTGAGTTGAAGAAGATGTTGATGATCTGCGTCTTCTCCGATGCCCACAAGATGCAGACCTCTTTCTTGAGGAAGTGGTCACTGTATGAGCATGATCTCGACCACTCGAAGGAGTGGTAGGCGAGAGATCTACTGCCAGAACCAGATGAGCCAGTGGTGACCTGTATAGAGGACTGGAGTAGACCTGTGGTTCTCGTACCTGCCCCGTTGTGGATTTCTGCCAGTGATGCAGTGGTAACATCCACCTAGGAGAGAGATGCACTGAGGGTGATGTTTGCCTCCTTGTCTCCTCTTGTGTAGGGGCCTCTGTCTCCTGTGGATGGGGACGTTCAGGAAATGACGCTGAGCTGCTCAACGTCGATAGGATAACCACCGGTGACCTCGAGGCTGATGATGCCATGCGTCTTGACCTTGATCGGCCAGAATGTGTATGATGGGTCGATGTCGACTGGTGCGAGTGTCTTGACGTCAAATGTGGAGTCAGTGTCTCTTGGATTACCAATGGTGATTGAACTCTTGACGTCAGGAGAGAAGTAACCAACGGAGAGTGGTGCACCGGCTGCCTTTTAGCCTTCGACATCGATCTCAACGGCGAATGCCTTGCCGTCGATTGTACAGATACCGACCGAGACCGATGTCTCAACGCCGAGCGATGCATCGCCGAAGGCGAAAGTCTACTGGAAGTAGTCCGACGTCGATTCGGTGTGGATCTGGGCCTCGACGTCGATCGTCGCCGGGTTGACGTCAACGGAGGGGAGCGCCTCGACGTCGAATGTCTATGTGATGATGCCGACGGAGTCCTGTGTCTCGATGTCGAACGTTGGGCCAATGTCGACGGAGACCTATTCCTTGACGTTGAACGCCGTCGAATTGACGCCAACGGAACAGGCTGATCCGATACCTGTGAGTGACGTCGATGGCTCAACGCTGAACTCATTGTCTCCGGCCTGCTCTTCGTTGTCGTGTGGTGCACGATACCGTCGACGGTGGAAGTCTCGACGACGGAGATACCCGTTTCTTCGCCCCTGGAGGTCTATTCGACGCCAATCCCAACGGGGAACAGATCAGGACCTTACTTCTCAACGTCGAAATGGACTTCTTCTTCTTCTGCCTCACCGGAGATCTTACTCTGGAAGTCGATTTTTGTTTCTCTGAGAGGCCATAGAGGCGAATTCTCTCCCTCTCCTTGAGAGTATGCCTAGACAGCTTTTTGCAGTGTTGGCAAGCTTCAGAGGAGTGGGATTCAGGTAGGCAGAGTATACACGCTGAGTGTGTGTCAGTCTTGGCCTTCTTCTTGCCACAGGAGAGACAAGGGTCAAAACGAGAAGGCATGTTGTAACAGAAAAATAACAAGCTTCTGTCAAAAAAGTGATAGTACCTCACTCTACAAGGTGAAAAACATCGAGTCAGAGGTAAAAAGTCACTAATAAAAGTGAACATTATTGACAAAAAGTCAAAATTGGTCAGAGCTGAAAACTTCAGTGTCCTGACTGAAGGAGCCGGAAAGAACAACTGACTTAACTGTCACCCCTGAGGCATGATGGGAAGCTGGGGGTCATGGCTGCCTTAAAGGCATGGTGCCAGCTATATTTACAGTTGCTTTCATTTTCTATGCTAGTGTTTTTTCGATGCAGCCTACAGGCTAATAATGACTGCTGTTCTGTAGATGGAGTTTTTTGGATTCTACTCATTAAAGAGAGTTCAAGTGATACTTTTCCTCCTGTTGTCTATATTCTATGGTGGCTAAAACAGTTTTTGTCAATGATTTGATTAGCCTTTTGGAGGCTGCATTGATGTGTGGAAAAATGATTTATGTATATATATAGAGCTGTATATATATATATATATATATATATATATATATATATATATATATATATATATATATATATATATATATATGTGTTTTCATATATAATTTTTATAGTTTTCCGGGGTCCCCGCGCATGGGCAGGAATATTCAGTGCTTATGACTATTGATGAGGGTCCCCTGGAAGAGAACTAGGGAGAACAGGGTCCCTGAGCCCTTGACTCCAAGGGTAGTACTCACAGCACCTAGATCCCACACAGGTGGGTCAGGTTGTGATGAGATCATTGAGGACTGCCTCAATGAAGAGGACATCCTTCTAGCAAGATTGACCAAAAGACTAAACCTAGAACTGATGCCAATGTTGGATTTATTATAAAATGCACTCAGAGGGCATCTTAGAGATTCCCCCTGAAAAACAACCAACAACTAGTGGATTGGCTGTCTGGTCCCCACCAGCCAGACACTACCAGACAGGTTTTTGACCTCCTGGGGTGAGAGCTATTGTGCTCTCGGAGGTCAGGGACTAAGCCTGTTCTGGGTGGAGGTGCAGTAACACTGGCAGTGAGCCTCAAAGGCTTTCACCTTGCGATGTGCTGATTTGGGAAGCTCCAACTAGTGGAAATGCCCACCCCCCTGTTCAGGCCCCACTTTTGGCGCAGGACAGGCGGGAAAATTAGTAAGCAGAGTAGGAGTGTCCACCTCAGCCTAGCACACCCCTAGGGTCGCCAGGAGCAGAGGTAAACCCCTCTCTTAGAAATTCTCCATCTTGAATTAGAGAATTAGGCTTAATAGAATCGGGAACGTGCCCCTCTCCCCAAATGGAGCCGGCACCCAAAGGGTGTAGTCACCCTAGGGGACAGTAGCCATTGGCTACTGCCCCCGACCTCAGTAATGCCCTTAAAATCAGTATTTAAGGGCTCCCCTGAACCTTGTTCCTCAGATTCGACGGACCAAAGAAGAAGACGGAAGACGACTGCCGCTGGACTAGGAACTGAACCGCTAGAGACAGAACTCAGCAAGAACCCCGCCACCTGTAACCGGTTCGACAACTGGACCTGCTGTCCTTTCAGAAATGCTAAAATGCCTCCAAGAACCTCCGGAGACCTTTCAGCCTTCATCAAATCACCAAGAACCTCCCTTTCGGCTAGAGGCTTTAGCCCCTGGTGCCTGCCAGCACACAAACCGTAGTAGCTGAGGACTGGCACTTGTGTTGATGCAACTCTGCCCTGCCAGAAGAAAGCACCGCAGCAGGGCGGCTTCCACGACTTAGAGGGATCCTCTCGGCCCAACGACCCCAGCTGTTCACAGCTCCATTTCTGAGAGCCTGCACCATCCTGCAAGTGGCCCTGCTGGCCTCCTCCTGCCCCGCCTACACGATAGCGGCCTCCCTGTGATGGTCCAACGTCAGCAAAACTCGGCCATCCCCTGCGCATCTCCATCCCCACGACCGTGACCACTGGGCTGGTGGAGCCTCCTTTCGACCTCCAGTGACCCGGTGACTATGACCGCGACAGTACCAGAGTTGGCAGCCTGCTGAATCACATTAACCTCCATTGGTCTCCGCCAACCGCAAGAGCAACCATCATTGCCGGTATCGACCGCCACAGAGTAGATACTGAATCCCTTGGGCTCAGCGAACCCTGCACCCGGCCACTCCAGTGTCACTGGTGGTGCAGAACCTCTCTTAAACTGACCCTGACCCAGTGCCAGTCTAAACCCCTAGAAACTGGAAAAGTAAGTTGTGTACTTCCCTGCTGATGCATAATACTGATTTTCCTTCCTTAGGACTGCATTGCCTTCTAATTGTTGTATTCGACGGTCTACCTGTTTCAAGTACTCAGTATTACTGTTTCTGATTGACAAGCCCGAAAGTATTTCAAGACAAAAAGCATTTTTTGCACATGCAAAGTATTGATTGATACTTTACAATCCTTTTGCCAGTAATCTCAGAGTATTGCAATTGAAAAGTACTTACTTGTAACTGAGTTCACCTTGGTTCCTAGAAATAAAAGTATCTAAAGTAATATTTTTCTACAAACATTGGCCTGGACTCAGTCATTGAGTGTGTGTTTCTGCCTTGTATGAGTACGGGCACCAAATGCATTCACACTACCCTCTGATAAGCCTAACTGCTCAGCCCAGCTACCACTAAATTGAGAGTAAGGTATTATCTGCTTTAACCTCTGCCATACCTTTGGGGATTCACTGGACTCTGTGCACACTATACCTTTTTTTGGGCTAGTATATACAGAGCCAGTGTCTTATAACAAGTACCCTAAATGCATCAGAAAAAAAGGCCAAAACAGACTCTCATGAGGTCTGTATCATCTGCTTGCATTCCTCTCATTGTCCTGATACCTGTGACATCTGCAAGACCTTTTTGCGCTGCATGAAAAAAGAAAGGATTCGCCTTCACTGAACTGAAGAGAGGGGCCGACAGCAAGCAAGTGAGACCTCAGAGCAAGGGGAAGGTCCACCAGGGCTCTTTCCTCAACCTGCAGTGAACATGGAAGGACTGAGAAGCATTTTTCTAGGCAAAAATTACATTGGTCCCAGTAGACGTCGAGAGGATCGACGTCGAGGCAAGGCATGGCTCCAACATGTTTGCCGTCAACAGCTGGCTCGACATTGAGGAAGCTTCGTCGCTCATCATCGAGACAACCCCAGTCGACGTCAAAGATGCATACGCCATTGACTCATCGATCGTGTTCAACGTCGAGAAGCATCTCACCGTCGAGTAGTGATTCGACCTCGAGGGAGGTCGAGAACGGCACCAACATCTAAACATCGAAGTAGGTCGACGTCGAGGAATTTTTCGACATCGAAGATAGCATAGGAGACAAGAAAAAGAAGGAGAATTATACATTCCTCTCCACATTCTCAATATTCAAGAGCATACTCACCCTCTCCTGTTGAGCTACCATCTTCTCCGTCTCCGCCTTATTTGCCTTCTCCACAGTCAGTGCCTCCTCCTCCTCCAACAGTGCCTCCTCCACCAGTAGCTCCTCCTCCCATAGCCCCTCTTTAGCATCTTCACTACCACCGACTTCAAGGCATAGAATGTGCTCTCCATCACGTCATCATTCTCATCATCAAGGCCACCATAGATCCAGGTGCACCTCCTTCTCTTCACGACTATCTCATCATCGCCATAGATTCCACCACACCAGACCAAGGTTGAGATCTCGTTGGCATCACACTGATAATGCCTCCACTATTACAGGAAGATATTCCCCAAAGCTAACAGACTCTCAATTGCCTCGTGTCTCCCCAGTGGATGACATTACCACTTTCCATGAGGTTCTAGTCCAAGGAGCGGCCAAGCGTAACATTCTAATGTCTGTTCCTACACTGTCAACTTTGATAATTTTCGAAACGCTGCACCAATGTATAGCCTTGAGAACTTTACTTCCACTGGTTCCTGGCCTCCTCAAACCTGCAATGTAACTCTTTTTATCCCCAGCCATAGTTAAGTCAGCTCCATCCAGACTTCAAAATAAGTACCGATTTCTGGATCAAGACCCTCTATTTCTTTGTTCTAATCCTCCGCCCAACTCTGTGGTCATTTCGGCTGCTAAAAATTATAATTCTACCTCTCCATCATCATCATCTCCTCCAGATATAGAGAATAGAAAACTTGATTCAGCAGGCCGCAATGTCTGCAGCACAGCAGCCATATCCATGAAGGCAGCCACTGCTAATGCTGTCTTGGGCAGATATGATTGCTCTCTCTGGGATTCCATCCAGCAATTCACTGACGATCTTCCCAGAGACAAGAGAGAGGATTTCTTGGAAATCATCATAAGGGCGCAATGATCTCCAATCAAATCATAAGTGCTGCAGCAGATTTTTCTTTGCTAGCCGCTCATGTCTACTGTCACAGGATCACTCTAAGGAGACATGCTTGGCTCTGGTTGACATCCCTCAAACCAGAGGCTCAACAGCGCATTCAGAACTTGCCATTCTTAGGCTCTGCGATTTTTGGAAGCCACATGGATGACTAGATGGCAAGAATGATGAAAAAAAAAGTGGACACTTTAAAAGCTGTGGGTCTAGAAAATCCAAAGGAGCAACAGAAGTATTTCTAACCTTACCAACATCGGTTCTACCCACAGAGGATTCAAATCCCTCAATGGTCCAGAGGTAGATCTCAACAGCAACAGCAGAGATCTTATCAACCACAGTGCAAACAAACTAGAGGACGCTCGGCCCAACACTCTACTCAGTGCAGTGAACAACAGGCTGGAAACAAATCATGAGTCCTCCCTTCCGTTACCCACTCCAGTAGGGGGAAGTATTTTGCATTATCTAATAGAGTGTCAACGCATCACAAAAGACGCCTGGGTTCTGAATATTGCTCAAAATGGATATTGTCTCAGGTTTACCACCCCACCACAATCCATTCCACCAAGGCCCTCCACTTGCGATCTCACCTTGCTAAAGTCGGAGGTCAACACCCTTCTGCATAAGAATGTGGTGGAAGCCGTTCCCCACAGTTAACAATGGAAGGGCCTTTGCTCCAGATACTTCCTGGTGGCAAAGAAGGACAAACACGAATTCAGACCCATTCTCAATCTCAAAATTGTCAACAAATGGATCTGCCGTGTGAAGTTTTGAATTTGAATGCTGGTGTTACATCAAATCTACCGCCAATTACACCAGAGGGATTGGTTGTGCTCCATCGATCTTCACACTGCATACTTTCACATTCTTATTGCCAAAAAGCTTCATCGTGGGCCTTAGCCATTACTAGTACATGATACTTCCTTTTGGCCTGAAGTCAGCACCTAGAATATTCTACAAGTGCATGGCTGTGGTGGCAGCTCATCTGCAAAAGCACAGGATCTTCATCTATCCATATCTGTACAACTGGCTCATAAAGGCGTCCTCTTCTCAAGAAGCCCAACTGCATTTCAATTGGACTTGCGGTCTCCTTCGTAAGCTGGGTCTTTATGTCAACCTCAACAAGTCCATGTGCACAGCAGTCCTGACTTTACACTACTTAGTAGCCTCCATCGATACCATTCAAGCAAAGGTGTGTACTTCAAAGGAGCTATGCTTATCAATCCTTTGGAAATGCCAAACTCTCATCAAGGTTCCACATCCAACAGTAAGAGCAGTATCAGCTCTACTCGGCTCGATGGCCTCCGGCCTCTTTCTCACTCCCGATGCTTGCCTCCACATGCGTTCTCTCCAAGAATGTCTAGAGGACCAGTGGAATCAACTGACCGGCAACTGAGAGGCAAGGATCAAGCTATCCATCCATGTGATACAGTTCCTAAATTGGTGGTGGTCTCAAACTAATCTCCTATGAGGCATGCTGTTTCACCAACAGGTACCATCTCAGACCACATTGACAGATGCATCACTACTTGGATGGGGAGCTCACATGGATCACCTCCAGATCCAGGGCTTATGGTCTCAGAGAGAGATGTCATTCAATATCAATCTCCCTGAGCTCCACGCAGTGCATCTAGGGCTCAAGGCCTTTCACCCATCATTCATGACCAGCACCCTGCTAGTTCAGACAGGCAATACAACCACCATGTACTACCTCAACAAGCAGGGGGGGCCCCAGGCCCAGAGCCTTGTCACTGGAACCCCAAACAATTTGGAAATGGCTCTTGGCAAGGAACATGAGGATAACAGTAACTCACCTCCCAGGTGTCCAAAATGTGTAGGCAGATACTCTCAGCGGAGCTCTTGACTAAAAAACTATGAATGGGTTTTGCACAACAAAGTTGTCCAAACTATTTTCCAATTGTGGGGCAACCCTTCTATCGATCTGTTTGCCACAGCAGAAAAGAGAAAATGCCACAGCTTCGCCTTTAGGTATTACCATCCAGAGACGCTGGGGAATGCCCTATGGAGCAGCTGGTCCGGCAAATTTCTTTGTACCTTTCCACCAATTACCCTGATCCCGGCGGTCCTGATCAAGATGTCCCACTCCAATGCCAAGATGATCCTCATAGTCCCAGAGTGGCGATGTCAGTGGTGGTTCCCCGACCTTCTTTACCAGTCACAGCGTCCACATCTCAAATTCCCATGCAGACCACACCTGCTATTGAAGTTCGGAGGCCAGATGGTACACCCCAATCTCTCCTCCTGGTATTTGACTGCATGGCTCCTGAGCTAGTGCAGTATGGACACTTAAACCTGCCAGAAGACTGCATGGAGATCCTCAAAGAAGCTAAGCGGCCTTCTACTCGCTACACTTATGCCATTCATGTGGAAGAAATTCTTCTCTTGGTGTTCTTCTTAGAGATTGCACCCTACTGTCTGCCAAGAGGATGTTATTCTTCCATATTTTCTATACTTGGCTAAATATGGCTTGCAAATCTCTTCTATTAAAGTGTTTCTGGCAGTTCTTACTGCCTACAGAAAATGTCCTTCGCAGACCTCTTTTTTCATAATCCCTGACATGAAGGACTTCCTAGAGGGTTTGAAGAAGGTTTTTCCTCCCATCAGGTCCCCTACTGCTCCATGGGAGTTTAATGTAGCCCTTTCATACCTTATGCAGGACCCCTTCAAGCCCATACACAAGGCATCTATCTGAAACCTCTCTTGGAAAACCGCTTTCCTTGTGGCGATAACATCTGCCCGCAGAGTTAGCGAGATCCAAGCACTCTGCTCTAATGAGCCATACACTGTATTTCATTCTAGCTAAGTGGTCATGAGAACTCACCCGAAGTTCCTCCCTAAGGTATTTCAGACTTCCATGTCAACCAGACAATCTCATTACCAGCATTTCTTCAGAATCCTTTTTCTCCAGCGTAAAGATCTCTCCACTCCCTGGATGTGAGGAGAGTTCTAAAATTCTATCTAGACAAGACACGGGACATCCGCAAATCGGACCAGTTGTTTATAAACTACGGTCCAGTCCAAGCAATCCATTTCAGGATGGGTAGTGTCTTAAATTTTATTGTGTTATCAAATAGCTAACAGTCCAACTCCACTAGGGGGGAAACGGCTACTGCTGCTTTACTATGCAATATTCCTATTCCAGAGATTTGCAAAGCAGCTACCTGGAAATCGATACATACCTTCACCAAGCACTACTGCCTAGATTTGGACGCTAGAGCAGATGCTCAAGTAGGGCAGACTTCCCTCAGGAACCTATTTGCTTAAACTTCCCGTTGGATCCTCTGTCTCTTTCACTGCGCTATATGGAGATGGGCTTGCTACTCTATTCAGTGCTTATGGCTATAAATGGAAATCACCTAAGAGAGAAGGAATAGTTTCTTACCTGTATCTCCTGTTCTCTCGTCGGGGTATTTCCATTATAGTCATTAGCAACCCTCCCTCCTCCCCCGTGGTATGGACAGGTGTATTCATGTAATATATATATTCACAAATCGCCTTAAAAAATAACTGAAGTAACGGCCACCTGCTGTGCATGATGGGATACTGATGGTCTCAGGGTTCTTAAAGGCACGGTTTTCGATTTTAGCCATATATTGACAGCTTATGAGGCTACTCTGTCCTGCTCTTCTTCATCTCTATCATAAAAAAGGGTTTGCGAGGGAGATTTATGCTGTTTGCAAATAATCTCAAATTGTCCTTGTTTACTTTTGCTCGCACTTTTTTGTCTTCCTGATGAAGAATTTGGCCATTGTAGCCTAGGTATATAGGCTGCATAATCTGTCTATTTCTTAAGTGTTTTTGCAGGCCTTCCTGAAAAAAGGCGAAACTCCACACTTAAGAAGATATGTTGAATTACTGCTCCGGGGTCCCCTCACGTGGGCGTGACTATTCAGTGCTTATAACTGTAAATGAAAATCCCCTAGGAGAGAAACAATGTTTCTTCACAGGCACTGCAGCTCGACTTTAAGTCTTAACATGCATGCAACGTACATAGATATATATATATATATATATATATAGGCACGGAGCAACAATGGTTAAAGAAAAGGATAATTCTGGCACGCTGCACTGAATTTAACATTGCCACCGTCATATTGACCCCAATAAAAGCAATTAAAGGTTATGGGCACGTCCCGTGCCTCGACCAGAGAGTGATTACAAAAAATAAGGAGGGGGTGGGGGGGGGGGTGCATGCCTATGGTACATTAAACGAGACAGCCTTTCCTTATTTGCCATTTACATGATTAACCCATTACTATATGATTACATTTTTTATGAATACTATCAATCCGCAATGCAGTCACATAACTTACCTTACCCGATAAGTAGTGTTGGGAGGTTTACCATTGTTAATGACCCAACAGCAAACTGTTATGAATGTTTGCTGTACTTGTTCAGATCATGCCGTTGATGGTACTATTACATCAAATCAATCTTTATTTAATTATAAACCATTACAATCTTAGTAAGAACACTGGTAAGTTAAAAACAGCATGACGAGAGAAAAAGCAGATGTTTGGTGCCCTGGCAGGAAGACTAATGTGCATAGAAAATAAGTCCACAAAACTATAAGCAGGAACATTAAAAAAATGTTTGCGGTCATATCGAGTCAAACACCAAGATAAAGCAGCAAGGTCCAGTGTAAGTGCTTTGTGAGCATTTAAAACAATCATCAAGTTAAAAGGGTGAGCGAAAAGACAATATGAATTCACAGCAAAGGGCCTGAGGCAGGAAGACTATTGCGCAAAGGAGATAAGGCCCCAAGCCTAGATGCAGAAACATTAAAAATGAATTTAGAATCATATCGACGCAAACACCAAGATAAAGCAGCAAGGTGAATAAAAGCGCTTCCCGAGCATTTAAAACAAGCAGAACGTTAAAGGGATGGGTAAAAAACGAATATACATTCACAGCAGAGGGCCAGTGCAGGGAAGGGTGACAGCAGCCGTTTTCACAGCCTGATGAACAAGTTACTTACCTTCGGTAACGATATATCTGTAAGAAACATAGGATAGTTATAGATTCCTTACCTTAGAATTACCCCCAGGCGTCAGACTGGATACCAAAAGTTTTTTGTCAGCAGTACCCCTGCGCGTCGGAAGGTGCCGTCGGTGGACTCCGCGTTCGTCGTCGGCGTCGTGGTCCCCGGGATGACGTCGCGGTGGCTACATAGACGCCGCCCTCGCACGCTGACGTCAGTTCTGTACACGACTTTCCACGCCAGAAGCGCAGAGCCATGCAAGACACTGACCACTAGTGCACAAAACTAGGGCCCTGAAGGAAAGTCCTTAACCCTAGAAGTCAGTTCGCAGACAGGGAGGATGGGTGGGGCGGTAAGGAATCTATAACTAACCTATGTTTCTTACAGATATATCGTTACCGAAGGTAAGTAACTTGTTCATCTGAAAGAAACAGTTAGTTATAGATTCCTTACCTTAGAATAGATACCCCAGCAATACCAACCCCGGAGGTGGGTCTGCGAACCAAGTTCACACCAGAAAGTCCTGGAGAACAGAACGGCCAAAGAAGCCGTCTCTCCGGACTTGGCTGTCTAGGCAGTAGTGTTTGGTGAACGTGTGCAGCGATGCCCATGTAGCTGCCTGACAGATGTCATTTAGGTGGACTCCTCGTCCCAAAGCAGTAGTAGCTGCCGTCGCCCTGGTGGAATGGGCGAGCAGCCCCACTGGAGGCTCCTTCTTTGCCAAAGAGTAGCAGGCTTTGATGCACAGAACGACCGACCTGGAGATGGTTCGTTTGTGCACGGCTCGACCTTTCTTAGCACCCACGTAACCAACAAAGAGCTGGTCATCCACCCGGAATTGTTTGGTGCGATCCAAGCAGAAGGAAAGCGCATGTTTTGGAAACAGACGGTGGAGCCTCTCTTCCTCTTTTGAAGGATGCGGAGGCGGAAAGAAGGTGGGCAAAGTGATGGTCTGGCTAATGTGGAAAGAAGTAACCATCTTGGGAAGAAAGGAAGGTCTAGTTCTCAGGACGACTTTGTCCGGATGGACAGCCAGAAAGGGAGGCTTGGAAGAAAGAGCTTGTAGCTCACTCACCCTGTGTGCAGAGGTGATGGCCACCAGAAAGGCAGTTTTCAAAGTGAGAAGTCTGAGAGGACAGTTATGTAGTGGCTCAAAGGGAGCGCATATGAGGTAGGTAAGAACCAAGTTCAAGTCCCACTGAGGCATTACGAAGGGAACAGGAGGAAAAAGATGAGTAATGCCCATAAGAAATCTATTTACAACAGGGGACTTGAAAAGAGAAGGCTGATCAGGAAGCCTAAGGAAGGCTGAAATGGCCGAGAGGTAGCCCTTTAGAATGCCCAGAGCAGAGCCCTGCTGGGGCCAAAGAAAGGAGGAACAAGAGAACCTCAGTAAGAGGGGCGGAAAGGGGATCCAAAGCCTTTGCTGTGCACCATGCCACAAATTTCTTCCATCTGCAGGCATATACCGTCTGTAGGAGAGTAGGATCTGCCTCTTATGTTGCCCCCACTTTTTTTCTGATGTTAGCACTGGTTTCTGGCTATAGTCTGGCTGGGTCCCTGCCAATCAGGGCCCCAGCCTCTCTGTTCTCTCTAAACGACATGGAGTGCACTCTAGGTGCACTAGTGATTGGATACTGTGGTGCCTTATGAGTCCCTAGTATATGGTACCTTAGGTGCCAAGGGCATAGGTACTTCACAGGCCTACCAGGGGCTGCAGCATGTGTTATGCCACCCCTGGGAAGCAGTCTAAATCTGACACCACAGGCCTGCTACTGCAGCCTGGGTGAGGTGGTGCTAGCACCCCTCACTGAGATATAGGTTTCCTATATCTCTCCTGCACACACATATAAACCTATCAGTCACCCCTAAGGCAGGCCCTATCAATCCTGAGGGCAGGGTGCTGGGCTTCTATGTGAGGGGGTGCCTCTGCCTGAGCAGGGCCCCTCTGCAGCTCTCAGAGTCTATTCTCTGGTGCTGTTTGTGGATGCGGTTAAACCATATACTATTTAAGTGCATTATATCCTCGCGGTAAATGCTAACTTTGGAATGGCTGCATCAAAACATGTCGTGTTTGGTGTCAAACATCTTGGAATACTACCCCCCGCCAATCTTGGCGGCGGGGGTAGCATTCCACCCTTCTAGAGGGATAAGACATGTACCTGCTGTGGAAACGCGGTAGAATCCTAAAGAGCCCTGGCATCACAAAATGGATGCCACCAGTCACAGACACTGGGCTGCCCTCCTGCTGATGACCGAAACTCGCAGTGGAGGAAGCCCAACAATAGGCATCCTGTCACAGGGAGGTGTAACCACCTTCCAGACAGGGTTTAGTGTATTGGGGCTGGGTGGGTGCACTCTTAGAGTGCTTTGAAGTCCTGCACTGGGGGAGCAGAAGGCTCCTCTGTGCATATGCCAGTTCAAACCAGCTCAGGGGCTACCTGCCCCTGCTCTGGCGCGAAACTGGACAAAGGGAAGTGGGTGTAGCCACCCCTCCCTTGACCCTCCCATAGGTGGGGTCATAGAGCTAGTCCATCCCCTCTTTTTAGTATAAGTTGGGGAACCTTGCCATTGCAAAGCAGATAACCCCTGGACGACGCTCTACAGAAGAATCCTGGCCCTTCGACGTTCCACTACCTTTGGAAGACAGAAGAATCTCCCTTGGAGTCAAGGAGTGACTCCCCTGCTTGGCAGGCACCAAAAACGACAACGACGGTCGCAAACTACGCCGCTCCCGCCGGAGTCCGAAGTCCCTGCAGCCCAAGAAGTGGATTTCCTGACCTCTCCCAGGCCATCGTGAGTCCCCAGCGAAGCTGAGGCAAGTGGACCCCACGAGTAACGAGGAACCGCGACCCCTGGGTACCGTGCACTATTGTCGAGTGCAACCCCTTCACAACGTTCTACGAACTTGTGCTTTGGACCACGTGTGGTCCCGACCTCCAGCAGGAATCCCTCCGAAGATCAGAGGCCTACCCCGTCCCGAGTGACCGTGGGCCCCTGTTGAGTGATTCCGCCCGAGGTGTCTTCGCGATCCCTTGCCCGCTGGCTTGTGGGTCCCCAGAAGACTTCTTAAAGAAACCAAAGGGCTCCCCTGGTTGCTCCAGGCCTGCCCTGACTTACCCTCGCTGGGTGAGTTCCTCAGACCTTGCTGGTCTGCGCCATCGACTTTTCTTCATCTCCCCGAGACTTGCGGCTGCCAAGGCTTGTTGGCTCTGATTGAGTTGCCGACACCGCAGTCAGCTGCAGACGTCGAGGGACACACCGAATCCAGCTCCTGGTCGTCGTCGACGCCTCCTGGACCACGTGGCTGAAGAGTCAAGGCACCTGCAACCGACCTGAAGCGACCGACGACGGTGGGCATCCATCTTCCTTGCCCCGGGTCACTGCCAAGTGACTTTGAACACTGTCCCCTCTGCTTTCAGGTCATCCTTCTTCAGAATCCAGGCTTGGATTCCACCGGACACTTCTTCAGCTCCCGCAAGCAGCAAGTCTTCTTTGTTCGCCATTGAAAACGACGCCGCGACCCGACACCAAAGGACACCTGTGCACCCGGCTTCCCTGGGTGAGGTAACTCCAGCACTACGGTGCTCCTGTGGGTGTGGGCCCTAGAACTACTTACCCTGTAAGTGACTTGCTTGTAGGTTCTCCCGAAGTATCCTAAAACTCTTTATTTCCAACCGCGACTTGCCCCATTGAAGTTAACGGCGATTCGCGCCTGTGTATCCACACTGCACGCGTCCCCGTGGGTCCTTTACTTACCTGCCTTGGGTGGTTTCGTGAGGCCCCAGCACTTCTGAAGGCCCTAGGCCTTGTCTCCTTGCAAGTCGTTGTTTCTAAGTCTCTTACTTAGTATATGGTCTGGTACGCCCCTAGGGCCCCAGCCATATTTTGTGCTTAACTTATTGTGAAACGTTGATTTGTGCATATGTTTGTCTTCTAATCTCATAAAGAGATTAGTAGAGAGTTATTTAGAAATAAATACATATATATTTGATATATATACCTGTGTGGTGTCTTTTCATTTGGTGATTCAAGAGATTATATGGTAAAACAAGCTGCTTTACATTCCTCCGAGACTTAGCCTGAAGGCTGCTCTCCACAGCTACCACTAGGATAGCTTTCTTTAAAAGGTTGTCTTAAACCTATCTACCATAAGAGTCGATTTGCCCTGGTGCAAGGTGTCCACTTTAATTAGTGAACAGCATATACCAGGCCAACTTCTCACATTGGTGGGCAGCGTGTGGGATTCCAGCTTGCCATTGTTTTACCAGAAAATCTCTATTTGAATTACTAACTGAAAACCATTATAGGTACTCAAGGTACATATAAAGTCAAGCTTAGTATCAATAAGTTCTACTGAACTTAGAGCTGTGTGCCAAGGGATAGCACACCCTTTCCACAGCTCAAGCTAGGATCAGTAGGCCACAAACTAGTGTAGGTAGTACAACACTGCACAACACTAGAATGTCCTTAAAGGGTGGACCCAGTGGATCCACTCAGCCTCAGTATAAGGACATGGCTTTCTCTGACTTGAGAGCCATGTGTGTTGACAGACACCTGAGACTAGGACAGAGTCCCTCAACCCTGCACCTGATAGATCTGCTGACAGCAGATGACCTTAGATTGGCTCTAGGAGCTAAAGGGTTTGAATCAGTGGGTGGGTCAGTCATAGTATCTGGGTCAGATGATGAAAATCAGAATGACCAAGACTCTGTGATTGAAGGGCCAGGCTCCAAGGAGCCTGAACAGGACAGAGGAGTTCTCCCTAAGAGAACTGGCAGAGTGGATGAGAGGCACAGATCCCCTTCCAGGGAATCTGAGCACTCTTATCACTCTGGCAGAGAATTTGTCCAAGAGAGGAGCTCATACTTTAACTTAAGAGAGACCTCCTCTGAGAGAAGGTGCAAACTGCTCCAGTATGAGGAAGCCAAAGTGGCCCTCAGAACCAAGCAGTTGGCACTGGATAGAGAAGCCCTGGAGATCCAGAGAGCTTCCAGAAGGGAGGGTTTAGAACCCCCTGGTGGCAGCAACAGTGTCCCTAGAGGCAGAGAATATGTCCCTGACCATAGGAACCTGAGCAAGGTTGTTCCTCCCTACCAGAGTGGGGATGATATCCACAAGTGGATAACTGCTATGGAGAGGGCCTGTAGAGTACAGCAGGTCCCCCAAAAGCAGTGGGCAGCAATCTTGTGGCTCTCCTTTTCAGATAAAGGAAGAGACAAGCTCCTCACTGTTAGAGAGGAGGATGCTGATGATTATGAGGTCCTGAAGAGTGCACTGATAGATGGGTTTGGCTTAACCACTGAGCAGTACAGGTTAAAGTTCAGAGATACCCAGAAGGCACAGACTCAGGACTGGACTGACTTTGTTGATTGTGCAACCAAGGCTCTAGAGGGTTGGCTGGTTGGCAGTAGGGTTACTGATTTCAAGGGATTGTATAATCTGATGATGAGAGAACAGATCCTAAATAATTGCCAGAACCAGTTGTTGCATCAGTACCTGGTGGACTCTGATCTGACCTCTCCCCAAGAATTGGGAAAGAAGGCAGACAAATGGGTCAGAACCAGGGTGAGGCAGAAAACCCAGAACCAAGGGGGTGACACTAAGAAGCAAGATCCTAAAGGCCCTGAGAAAGGTGGGGATAAGTCAAAAGACCAGAAGTCTTCACAAGGGCCCCAAAAATCTGCATCTGGTGGGGAGTCACAGTCCAACAAGGGAAAAGGCCAAAAGAAGCCCTGGTGCAAATTCTGTAAACAGAAAGGGCACTGGACTTCTGATTGTACCAAGTCCAAAGACCAAACCACCACCACTCCTGCCCCTAAGGCAACTGTGCCCCCTAGCTCAGCTACTGGTGGAGGTGGTACTCAGAATAAGGGTGTAGTAGGGTTGACCCTGGGTTCTGAAGTGGATTCTGACCTAGTCAGAGTGACCACTCAGGCAATGCTGATTTGTGAGGGAAACATTGATATGTCCTTCCTAGTAAGCCCCAGTAATCTGGGCAAGTACAAACAGCAGCCTTTGATAAATGGCAAACAGGCTTTGGCATTTAGGGACACAGGTGCTAGTGTCACCATGGTGGCAGAGGACCTAGTGGACCCTGGACAGATCATCCTGGGTGAAATGTACCAGGTGACCAATGCAAGCAATGTCCAGACCAACCATAGTCTGGCAGTTGTGAATTTCTCCTGGGGAGGGGTAACTGGCCTCAAGAAGGTTGTAGTCAGTGCAGACCTCCCTGTAGAATGTCTATTGGGCAATGATCTAGAGACTTCAGCCTGGTCTGAAGTAGAGTTATGGACTCATGCTGAGATGTTGGGCATCCCTGCAGAGGTATTTGCTGTGACCAGGTCACAAGCAAGAATGCATGACACTGAACCAGCTCTGGATCCTGGAACAATGGACCAGATGCTTCCCAAGAGGAGGAGCAGTAGGGTTAAGGCAGTGCCTTCCCCTCTGTCTCAGATCAAGGATTCACTTCCAGAGGGAGGTGAAGCAGAACCTGAAGAAGGAACTGCCCCAGAGGAACTTGAACCTGACCAGGTTGAGTTCTTGGGGGCAGGGGGCCCTTCCAGGGAAGATCTGAGCAAGGAGCAACAGTGCTGCCCCTCTCTTGAACCCCTCAGACAGCAGGCTGCTGCTGAGGCTGCTGGGAGTGCTAGTGGGTCCCATAAAGTTTATTGGGATGAGGGACTCCTATATTCTGAGGGTAGAGACCCAGCCCCTGGAGCCACCAGGAGGTTGGTAATACCTCAGAAGTTTAGGGGGTTCCTCTTGACCTTAGCACATGACATCCCTTTAGCAGGACACTTGGGCCAAAACAAGACCTGGGACAGGCTTGTTCCACATTTTCATTGGCCACATATGTCAGAGGACACAAAGGAGTTTTGTCGCTCCTGTGTCACTTGCCAAGCCAGTGGTAAGGCAGGTGGCACAACAAAGGCCCCCTGATACCACTACCTGTGGTGGGGGTACCCTTTGAAAGGGTAGGGATTGACATTGTTGGTCCCCTTGACCCTCAGACTGCATCTGGGCACAGATTTATCCTGGTGGTAGTGGATCATGCCACCAGGTACCCAGAGGCAATTCCTCTGAGGACCACCACAGCACCTGTGGTGGCAAGAGCCCTCATTGGAGTTTTCTCCAGAGTGGGTTTTCCAAAGGAGGTCATTTCTGACAGAGGTACCAACTTCATGTCAGGATATCTGAAAGCAATGTGGAAGGAGTGTGGTGTAACTTATAAGTTCACCACCCCCTATCACCCACAATGCAATGGTTTAGTTGAACGCTTCAACAAGACCTTGAAAGGAATGATTAAGGGACTCCCAGAGAAGCTTAGGCGGAAATGGGACCTTCTTCTTCCTTGCCTTTTGTTTGCATACAGAGAGGTTCCACAGAAGGGGTTGGCTACAGCCCATTTGAGCTTCTGTTTGGGCATCCTGTGAGAGGTCCACTATGTTTGGTAAAAGAGGGCTGGGAGTTACCTCTCAAGCCCCCAAACAAGATGTGATGGACTATGTACTTGGTCTCCGCTCCCGGATGGCAGAGTACATGAAAAAGGCAACCAAAAACCTGGAGGCCAGCCAAGAATTGCAAAAAGCTTGGCATGACCAAAGGCTGTGCTGACTGTATACCAGCCAGGACAGAAAGTGTGGGTGTTGGAGCCTGTGGCCCCAGCAGCCCTCCAGGACAAGTGGAGTGGCCCCCATACAATAGTTGAACAGAAGGGAGAAGTCACCTATCTGGTGAATCTTGGAACTCCCAGGAGCCCCCTAAGGGTGCTTCATGTCAACAGATTAAAGCCATATGTTGACAGGGCTGACATGGGCTTGCTCATGGCAACTGATGAGGACCAGGAGGAGGAGAGTGACCCTCTCCCTGACCTGCTCTCTCAGAACCCTGATGATGGGTCAGTAGATGGTGTTGCTTTGGCAAGCAGCCTCACTGACCATCAGCAAACTGAGTGCAGACAAGTTCTGCAACAGTTTAGACATATGTTTAGCCTGACCCCTAGTCAGACTACCTGGTGCACCCATGAGGTGGACACTGGGGACAGTCTGCCTGTCAAGAATAAAATCTACAGGCAACCTGACCATGTCAGGGACTGTATCAGGACTGAAGTCCAGAAAATGTTGGAGTTAGGCGTGATTGAGCCTTCAGATAGCCCTTGGGCTAGCCCAGTAGTCCTGGTACCCAAACCTCATACCCAGGGTGGTAAGAAAGAAATGAGGTTTTGTGTAGACTACAGAGGCCTCAATGCAGTCACTAGGACTGATGCCTATCCCATACCAAGGGCAGATGAGCTGATTGATACTTTGGCCTCAGCCAAGTATCTAAGCACATTTGACCTAACAGCTGGCTACTGGCAAATCAGATTAGCTGATGATGCAAAAGCCAAAACAGCATTTTCGACCCCTGGTGGGCACTACCACTTTGTGGTGATGCCCTTTGGATTGAAAAATGCACCTGCCACTTTTCAGAGGTTGGTGAATAAAGTTCTGGCAGGGATGGAAACTTATTGCTCAGCTTATCTAGATGATATTGCTGTCTTTAGTTCCTCCTGGCAGGATCACCTGGTCCACCTCAGAAATGTTTTGGAGGCCCTGCAGAAAGCAGGCCTCACTATCAAGGCCACCAAGTGCCAGATAGGGCAGAGTCAGGTTGTGTACCTGGGCCACCTTGTAGGTGGAGGCCAGGTTCAGCCTTTGCAGAGCAAAATCCAAACCATACTGGAATGGGTTGCTCCAACCACCCAGACACAGGTGAGAGCCTTCTTAGGCCTGACTGGGTACTATAGGAGGTTTGTCAAGGGATATGGATCTATAGTGACCCCCTTGAATGATCTTACCTCTAAGAAAATGCCAAAAAGGTTCAGTGGACAGCTAGCTGTCAAAAGGCATTTGAAGACCTAAAGCAGGCCATGTGCACTGCCCCCATCTTACAGAGTCCAGACTACACCAAAAAGTTCATTGTCCAAACAGATGCTTCTGAGCTGGGTGTGGGAGCTGTACTGTCTCAACTGAATGATGAAGGTCAAGACCAGCCAGTAGCTTTTATTAGCAGAAGGCTGACCCCTAGAGAGAAACGTTGGTCAGCTACAGAGAGGGAGGCCTTTGCTGTGGTATGGGCCCTGAAGAAGCTGAGGCCATACTTGTTTGGTACTCACTTCATAGTTCAGACTGACCACAAGCCCCTCCTATGGCTAAAGCAGATGAAAGGTGAAAACCCAAAACTTTTGAGGTGGTCCATTTCCCTACAGGGGATGGACTATACAGTGGAACATAGGCCTGGGACCCAACATGCCAATGCAGATGGACTCTCAAGGTATTTCCACTTTGAACACGAAGACTCAACTGGTCAAGGTTAGTTTAGTGTCCCTACGTTTGGGGGGGGTTGTGTAGGAGAGTAGGATCTGCCTCTTATGTTGCCCCCACTTTTTTTCTGATGTTAGCACTGGTTTCTGGCTATAGTCTGGCTGGGTCCCTGCCAATCAGGGCCCCAGCCTCTCTGTTCTCTCTAAACGACATGGAGTGCACTCTAGGTGCACTAGTGATTGGATACTGTGGTGCCTTATGAGTCCCTAGTATATGGTACCTTAGGTGCCAAGGGCATAGGTACTTCACAGGCCTACCAGGGGCTGCAGCATGTGTTATGCCACCCCTGGGAAGCAGTCTAAATCTGACACCACAGGCCTGCTACTGCAGCCTGGGTGAGGTGGTGCTAGCACCCCTCACTGAGATATAGGTTTCCTATATCTCTCCTGCACACACATATAAACCTATCAGTCACCCCTAAGGCAGGCCCTATCAATCCTGAGGGCAGGGTGCTGGGCTTCTATGTGAGGGGGTGCCTCTGCCTGAGCAGGGCCCCTCTGCAGCTCTCAGAGTCTATTCTCTGGTGCTGTTTGTGGATGCGGTTAAACCATATACTATTTAAGTGCATTATATCCTCGCGGTAAATGCTAACTTTGGAATGGCTGCATCAAAACATGTCGTGTTTGGTGTCAAACATCTTGGAATACTACCCCCCGCCAATCTTGGCGGCGGGGGTAGCATTCCACCCTTCTAGAGGGATAAGACATGTACCTGCTGTGGAAACGCGGTAGAATCCTAAAGAGCCCTGGCATCACAAAATGGATGCCACCAGTCACAGACACTGGGCTGCCCTCCTGCTGATGACCGAAACTCGCAGTGGAGGAAGCCCAACAATAGGCATCCTGTCACAGGGAGGTGTAACCACCTTCCAGACAGGGTTTAGTGTATTGGGGCTGGGTGGGTGCACTCTTAGAGTGCTTTGAAGTCCTGCACTGGGGGAGCAGAAGGCTCCTCTGTGCATATGCCAGTTCAAACCAGCTCAGGGGCTACCTGCCCCTGCTCTGGCGCGAAACTGGACAAAGGGAAGTGGGTGTAGCCACCCCCTCCCTTGACCCTCCCATAGGTGGGGTCATAGAGCTAGTCCATCCCCTCTTTTTAGTATAAGTTGGGGAACCTTGCCATTGCAAAGCAGATAACCCCTGGACGACGCTCTACAGAAGAATCCTGGCCCTTCGACGTTCCACTACCTTTGGAAGACAGAAGAATCTCCCTTGGAGTCAAGGAGTGACTCCCCTGCTTGGCAGGCACCAAAAACGACAACGACGGTCGCAAACTACGCCGCTCCCGCCGGAGTCCGAAGTCCCTGCAGCCCAAGAAGTGGATTTCCTGACCTCTCCCAGGCCATCGTGAGTCCCCAGCGAAGCTGAGGCAAGTGGACCCCACGAGTAACGAGGAACCGCGACCCCTGGGTACCGTGCACTATTGTCGAGTGCAACCCCTTCACAACGTTCTACGAACTTGTGCTTTGGACCACGTGTGGTCCCGACCTCCAGCAGGAATCCCTCCGAAGATCAGAGGCCTACACCATCCCGAGTGACCGTGGGCCCCTGTTGAGTGATTCCGCCCGAGGTGTCTTCGCAATCCCTTGCCCGCTGGCTTGTGGGTCCCCAGAAGACTTCTTAAAGAAACCAAAGGGCTCCCCTGGTTGCTCCAGGCCTGCCCTGACTTACCCTCGCTGGGTGAGTTCCTCAGACCTTGCTGGTCTGCGCCATCGACTTTTCTTCATCTCCCCGAGACTTGCGGCTGCCAAGGCTTGTTGGCTCTGATCGAGTTGCCGACACCGCAGTCAGCTGCAGACGTCGAGGGACACACCGAATCCAGCTCCTGGTCGTCGTCGATGCCTCCTGGACCACGTGGCTGAAGAGTCAAGGCACCTGCAACCGACCTGAAGCGACCGACGACGGTGGGCATCCATCTTCCTTGCCCCGGGTCACTGCCAAGTGACTTTGAACACTGTCCCCTCTGCTTTCAGGTCATCCTTCTTCAGAATCCAGGCTTGGATTCCACCGGACACTTCTTCAGCTCCCGCAAGCAGCAAGTCTTCTTTGTTCGCCATTGAAAACGACGCCGCGACCCGACACCAAAGGACACCTGTGCACCCGGCTTCCCTGGGTGAGGTAACTCCAGCACTACGGTGCTCCTGTGGGTGTGGGCCCTAGAACTACTTACCCTGTAAGTGACTTGCTTGTAGGTTCTCCCGAAGTATCCTAAAACTCTTTATTTCCAACCGCGACTTGCCCCATTGAAGTTAACGGCGATTCGCGCCTGTGTATCCACACTGCACGCGTCCCCCGTGGGTCCTTTACTTACCTGCCTTGGGTGGTTTCGTGAGGCCCCAGCACTTCTGAAGGCCCTAGGCCTTGTCTCCTTGCAAGTCGTTGTTTCTAAGTCTCTTACTTAGTATATCGTCTGGTACGCCCCTAGGGCCCCAGCCATATTTTGTGCTTAACTTCTTGTGAAACGTTGATTTGTGCATATGTTTGTCTTCTAATCTCATAAAGAGATTAGTAGAGAGTTATTTAGAAATAAATACATATATATTTGATATATATACCTGTGTGGTGTCTTTTCATTTGGTGATTCAAGAGATTATATGGTAAAACAAGCTGCTTTACATTCCTCCGAGACTTAGCCTGAAGGCTGCTCTCCACAGCTACCACTAGGATAGCTTTCTTTAAAAGGTTGTCTTAAACCTATCTACCATAAGAGTCGATTTGCCCTGGTGCAAGGTGTCCACTTTAATTAGTGAACAGCATATACCAGGCCAACTTCTCACACCGTCTTAGTGGAGGGACGCCTGGCTGCCAAGATAACATCACGGACTTCGGGAGGCAGGTCAAACAACGTCAACTGCCGCCGCTTAATCTCCACGCAAGGAGGTGGAGGCTGGACAGGTTCGGGTGGAGGACCATCCCCTGCTGCTGCGACAGAAGATCCTCCCGAAGAGGCAGTCTGATCGGAGGATCGATGGCCATGTGTAACAGCTCGGGATACCAGACTCTTCGTGCCCAATCCGGAGCCACAAGAATGACTTGGGCCCGGCCGCGCTTGATTTTCTTCAGCACTCTGGGCAGAAGTGGTATAGGTGGAAAGGCGTATAGAAGACCGCAACTACACTCACGACGAAAAGCGTCGCCTAGCGAGTGCCGCCTTGGAAATTCCAACGCACAGAACTGCTGACATTGCGCGTTCTCTTCGGTGGCGAATAGATCTAACCCAGGCTCACCCCACTGCTGAAAGAGACCTTGCACCACCTCGGAGTGAAGACAATATTCGTGATCCATCATGCACCTGCGGCTGAGTTCGTCCGCCCTGGCGTTCAGGGAACCTGCCAGGTGTTGAACCACCAGGGATATGCGCTGATGTTCCAGCCATGTCCAGAGACGGAGGGCCTCCTGACATAGGGTCCACGACCCCACCCCGCCTTGTTTGTTGCAGTACCACATGTCGGTGGTGTTGTCCGTGAACACCTGCACTACTCTTCCCCGGACCGAGGGAAGGAATGTCTTGAGTGCAAGACGAATTGCCCGAAGCACCAGAAGGTTGATGTGGAGCCCGGACTCTGCCGAAGACCAGAGGCCTCTGATCTCCGCCTCCCCCATGTGGCCGCCCCATCCCAGAAGTGATGCATTGGTCACCACTGTGAACTCTGGTTGAGGGAGGGAGAGGGATCTGCCGTCGACCCAATCCTGGTTTGTAAGCCACCACTGCAATTGGTGTGCAGTGCCCTCCAAGATCTGGACGCAATCGGACAGATTCCCCTGATGTTGCACCCACTGGAACTTCAGGTCCCACTGCAGAGCCCGCATATGCCATCTGGCATGGTCCACCAGCAGGATGCAGGAGCCCATCAGACACAGCAGCCTGAGGGTCATCCTGACCGAACCAGGGATAGAGGCTGAAAGATCGGAATCATAGCCTGAATATCCCGGACTCGCTGTTCGGGAGGATAAACCCAAAACTGAGTCGTGTCCAGAACCGCTCCGATGAAGAGGAGCTTCTGAGAGGCGGTCAGGTGTGACTTCAGCACGTTGAAGGAGAACCCCAGCGAATGCAGGAGGTTGGCCGTAGTCTGGAGGTGGGAGACGACAGCTTGGGGCGAGCCCGCCTTCAACAGCCAGTCGTCGAGATAGGGGAAGACTGGAACCTCTGATCTGCGCAGATGAGCTGCGACCACCGCCATCACTTTCGTGAACACCAGAGGGGCGCTGGTAAGGCCAAAGGGGAGCATGGTAAACTGAAAGTGCTCGTGGCCTACCGTGAACCGCAGGTAACGCCGGTGGGCCGGCAGGACGGGGATGTGAAAGTAAGCGTCCTGCAAGTCCAACGCTACCATCCAGTCTCCAGGGTCGAGGGCAGACAAGACCTGAGCGAGCGTCAACATTTTGAACTTCTCCTTCCGGAGGAAGCGGTTGACGTTCCTGAGATCCAAGATAGGACGCAGGCCTTTGTCCTTCTTGGGCACCCGAAAGTAGTGGGAATAGCAACCACGCCCTACTACTGGGGCAGGAATGCGCTCGAGTGCCGAAACTTCCTGTTGGAGAAGGGCCAGATGATCCTCCAACATGCAATGGTACTGAGGTGGCATTGATGGAGGGGTAGTCTCGAAGGGGAAGGAGTAGCCCCTTCGGACTATTTGCAAAACCCACCTGGCCGACGTGATGGTGCGCCAGTGGGGGACGTGATGGCGAATCCTGCCGCCCACTGGCGTTTGGTGGCCCTGTAAGGTCGGACTAGGAGGGTTTGGAGGCTGCTGCAGAGGGGGCTGTGGTGGACTGGCCCGCCCGCTTGCCCCCAGAACCACGGCGCTGGTTCCCACGTCCCCGGCTGCGCAGAGGCTGAACAGCTTGCGCCGGCCTGTGGCCCTGAATGGGACGTGGCGGGGCACCCCTTCCGTAGCCACGAAAGGGGCGAAAAGCAGACTGCGCAGGGCGGGTGGTGGAGAGGCCCAAGGACCTGGCCGTAGCCCGAGAGTCCTTAAAGCGCTCCAGCGCGTTGTCTGCCTTGTCGCCGAAAAGGCTACGGCCATCAAAGGGCATGTCCATAAGAGTGGATTGGACATCCCTGGAAAAACCAGTTGACCGCAACTAGGCGTAGCGTCGAAGGGCTACTGACGTGGAAATCATCCTACCTAGTGCGTCGGCGATATCCAGCCCACAGCTGATGGTAAACTTCGCTGCGTCTCTCCCATCGGCAACTGTACGGGAGAGCACGGCCCGGGCCTCCTCCGGGCACTGGGGCAGCACCTGCACTACCGTATCCCACACAGAGTGGGTGTAACGGCCTAACAGACATGCAGTGTTTACCGACCGCAGTCACAAGATGGCGGAAGAAAACATTTTCTTCCCAAGATGGTCCAGCTTTTTGGATTCCCTATCGGGTGGTGCGTTAGGGAATGCGCCTTTGGAAGTAGAGGCTTGGACCACCAAGCTCTCAGGGTTGCGGTGTTGGGAGAGGAAAGTGGGGTTGCCCGGGGCCGGGCGGTGGCATCGGGTAATCATCCTGTCCACAGGAGCCCCTGTGTTGGGCCTGGACCGGGTGCCCAAACGGATGTCCGTGAGGGCTGCATTAAACGGCAGCAGGCGCTCCGAAGAGCTTGCTGCCGGTTGAAGGACCTCTGTCAGGAGGTTAGTTCTGACTGCCACCGTAGGTAGCTCGAGGTGGAGAGCCTCGGCCGCCCTACGCAACACCACTGCGTATGATGCTCCCTCCTCCGTAGCCACGGTAGGAGGAGACAACATGCCAAGGTCTGGTGAGGTATCCCCCAGTTTCTCTCTCCAGTCCTGATCATAAGTCAAATGGTCGGTTAAAGGGTCCCCAGACCCCTCCCAGTCCTCCTCACCCTCCTCTGGCTGCCAATATGGTCTCAAAGAGCCAGGGTAGAACAGGGGCACAAAAGTACCCACCGACTGGTGGAGGCCGGGGTCGACGTCGGCTGGGGACACAGGCGACGCCGGTTGCGGACGTGGGGCCTGTGGATACGGTGCCGGGGGAGGCGTAACATGGTCGACCGGCGCCGATCCGGATCCAGGCCTGGATCCAAGGGGACTCTGCGGCGCTGAGGCCAAAGCCGCCGGCGCCGAAGACCAAGGGCCCCCAGCCGAGTCTGCAGGGCCAGAAGACGTGCCGGCGGAGTCGGGCTGCCCAAAGATGGCATGCATCGCTTCGTAGAAACTCCGAAGGTGGGCAGGGGTCGCACCGGGTCCCAGAAAGGGGGGAAAAACCGAAGTCGACCCAGCGGGCTCCGCACGCGGTGCCGCGGGAGAAGCACCACCCGCATCCCTCGTCGCATCGGCCGACGGACGGGGAGAAGTCAAAGAGCGACGATGTTTCTTCGACTTCTTGTGCTTCGACTTACCTGACCCCGAGTGCGAAGACTTAGACGAAGAATGGTGTTGGCTCCGCGACCGATCCCTTGACCTCCTCCGCGACCGGCACCTCGAGCGACGAGGAGCCGACTGCCGGGCCTCGAGTAGCTTTTGGGACCGCTCCCGCAAAGACTTCGGGGCCATGGTCCGGCAGTCGGAGCACGACTTGAGGCCATGGTCGCGCTCCAGGCAATAGAGGCACACGCGCTGCGGGTCCGTCACCGACATCAGTCGGTTACAGGAACCGCAGACCTTGAATCCGGGCATCCCTCGTGCACTAGGAGTCGATGGACTCAAAAAACGAATTCAATCAATCAATCAAGCGTTTGTTGAGCGCGACTACTCACCCGTAAGGGTCTCAAGGTGCTGGGGGTGGGGGGGTGCATCTTCCAGTACATCAAGGAGGGGGTCTGCCGAAGAGCCAGGTTTTGAGGTTTCTTGCGAAGATGGGGAGCGATGTTGTCTGTCTGAGGTGGAGCAGAAGGGCGTTCCAGGCTCTGGCCGCGAGGAAGGAGAAGGAGCGGCCACCCGATCTGGTCTTTCTGGTGCGGGGGACCACGGCGTAGGAGAGCTGGGCTGATCGTAGGGTCCTTTGGGGTGCGTGGAATTTGAGTTGGCTGTTCAGGAATGCTGGTCTGGTGTCGTGGAGGGCCTTGTGTGCGTGGGTGAGCATCTTGAAGGTGACTCTAGCCTCGATGGGGAGCCAGTGGAGTGTGCGCAGGTGCTGGGAGATGTGGCAGTGTCTTGGCAGGTTGAGGACCAGTCTTGCGGCGGCGTTCTGGATGTTCTGTAGCTTGCGGGTTAGGTTTTTGTTTATTCCGGCGTAGAGTGCGTTGCCGTAGTCGACAAAAGTCAAGAAGAAAGTCACTCAAAAAGTGACTGGAGGTATCGCTCTCTCCGGATCTGCGCTTGCTGTCGTGGAAAAAGAAAGAACTGACGTCAGCGCGCGAGGGCGGCGTCTATGTAGCTACCGCGACGTCATCCCGGCGACCACAAGGATGAACGCGGAGTCGACCGACGCCACCTTCCGACGCGCAGGGGTACTGCTGACGAAAAACT
This sequence comes from Calotriton arnoldi, assembly GCA_963921515.1. Lineage (NCBI taxonomy): Eukaryota > Metazoa > Chordata > Amphibia > Caudata > Salamandridae > Calotriton > Calotriton arnoldi. The sequence continues at coordinate 70,788 of CAWUFW010018309.1, read as the reverse complement.
TTCCGGATCCAGTCTGACACCTGGGGGTAATTCTAAGGTAAGGAAACTATAACTAACTGTTTCTTTCAGATTTAAAGCATTCACCTGGGGCCGGGGCAAGATGGTGGCAACAGGTGTTCACCGATAAACCTGGGGCGTCCGACCGATGGACTGTTCACCGGGGGAGGGGGCAAAGTATACTTAACGCGAAACTAATAATGTAAAACTAAGGGGGGGAAATGAGGTGGGGGGAATGGGCCTATAAAATCCTTTGGTGGGCTTAGAAAATATTCGGATGAGAGGTGCAGTCTCATCTCGCAGCATCCAGTGACAGAGGTTTCATGAAGGATGATCCGCTCGGGGCACGCACTGCGGTGACTCTTCCACCGGTGTTAGCAGCTGGAGTCGGGGGCCAGCTGGGGGTTCACTAAAGGTGAGGCCCAGAGCCGCTCGGCAAAAATCTAGAGCGGCCGCGTTTACTGACAGTAAAGCAACACACTTGGACAGCTGACGGTTTAAGGTGGGACGGCCTGGGGTCAGGGAGGCAATAATAGCCTGTTCGAGTTCATTCCACTCTGGCTTCAGAAAGGATTAACGTTCCTCTAGGAAGGCTGGGCAGAGGCAGACTACTCACACAGGCCACCACCCTGGCATGTTTTTGCTTCTGAGGGCCGGCGCCATATGGCAAGGTGTTTCAAAAAAGGCCATTGCCCGAGCCTGAGCGCCATGAATCTTGCCTTCTGGAGTTTAGAATAGGTATATGACAGGTCGGATGGAAGGAACGCTGGCTGATAGGAGTTGATGACTGTCCAGGCATGCTGGCGTTAAGCTAGAGTAGCCTTGTGGGAGTGATATGAACAGAGGCGTACATAATTTTGAATGCAGTGCTTAAAGGTGGGTTGACTCAGATTGGAAGACCAGAGCTCACTCATGGTAAAGGTGCTAAGGCAGTCCTCAATGTACAGATGATCAAGTTGCCTTGGGCCGCCAGTTTTAATCTCGTCCCATAGTAGCGCCTCTAAACAGCCACCCATGACAGCCCTGGGTAGGTGGCACAGATTTAGAAAGTCACCAGTTCTGGCGGTCCGCTGATCATAGAGGCCCAGGTCCAGCCTGATCTGAGCGGGGGAAGAGGATCTCGGCAGGCGGAGGACAAATTTATATATCCTGGCGACAAATGTATTCAGTAGTTTGAAATCTTTACCAGTAGAATTTCACTACCATAGTTCAATGATAGTATAATTTTTGCTTCATAACTTCCTGGAGAAATGAGAGATTTGGGCCCCACATTGTCTTTGATAATTTGACAGGGTCACTTGAAGGGCCAAGGCCTTTGATTTGACTTCCTTTTGTTGCCGAGCAAGGCAGCCTCTTGAATCAGTAAGGACCCCAAGATTTTTAGATGAGTGATCATTCATGATCTTATCGCCATTGTAAAACCAGCCACCCCCTGGTGCGATTAACTTCTGAGTGTTATAACCTTTAGTTTCTTTAGGGTGACCTCTTTGCTGTTGGTGGAGGAGTGTAGCAGGTTTAACAATCTGTGCAACCCTACTCTCGTTTAGCTAGACAGGGAAAGGTCATCTGCATAAAGCAGATTGCTGATATGTTACCCTCCAATCTTTGGAGAGTGTAGGAGGCTGGCTCAGTATATGGTATACACCTATTGGCGATACACCCTGCACTGAGTCAATGTAGCCCTTAGTGATAGTGTAAGAGGTCCCTGATAACCAAAGCACTCAAGGGGTAGCTGTGGAGAGTAGCAACGGCTTATCCAGGAGGGTTAAAGCAGGCGCATTTACCACACAAGACAGTCAGTGAGAATCACACAGAAAATAACCACACCAGCATTAAAAAAATACTGTAGTATGTATTACACACCAACACTAAACTTATTTGGTATATCTACTTCCCGGAGATATGCATACAGAATGATAATATCAGTAAAAAGGTAAGTAAACACATAAAAACACATGGGCCCCTATGGAAGGGCCAAACCATATACTAAGTAAGTGGAAGACTACCACCCAACGATTTGTAGGCCAGGGGAAGCACAGAACCACCAAAGGTAAGGAGCTAGAAGTCCCTAGGGGTCCGGGTGCAGAGGTGATACCCCGGGTCACTATCCATAGAACAACATGGGGCAGTCACAGTTGGGATTTTAAGGATTCCGGGCCCTTTCTAGAGGACCCCAATGAAACCCTTTGGAACCAGGGAGGTTGGAGAGCACCCCCACCCATGGATACCCAGAGGAACTGGATACCTACACCAGGGAACCCGGGTGCATAGGTGTGAAGTGGTGTCGGAACCACCTGTTGAAGTCAACAGGGATCTGCGGATGCCCAGCTGTTAGTGTGACCTGTGGACCAGGTCGCTGGAACCCAGGCGTGGATTCTGGATGAGGAGCACCTGAGGAGAGAGGAGACAGAGTCCAAACTACCCAGAGTCGACCAGGAGGCACAGAAGCACAATGCCCACCCTTCTCGGGGGTACTTCAAAGTAGGATGGAAGTCTTGAAATTGCAATTGTGGAGACCAGGCCAGGATGTAGAAGCACAGGAGCCATCCACAAGCTGCCCCACGATGGTCGACGAATTTCAGGAGGGCCAGTGGCCAGCAGGACCAACCAACAAGCCTTGGCAAATACAGAAGATGCGTTGCACAAAGAGTTGCAGAAAGGAGAACCAGTAAGGTCCAGGAAACTCACCCAGCACAGGTATCGTAGGGCCAGCCCTCAGCAAGCAGGAGAACCAGCAGGAATTTATGGAAGACCCCTGAGGGACCCTCTGACAGCAGGCTTAGGGAGTCGTAGAGAGGCTTCAGCAGCAGAGCAAAGATGGATGCCCACATAGGCAGGAGATGGAGTGAGGACATTGCTTTTGCAGCAGGGTGATGCTTGAGGCTGGGGCTTCTTGGAGCTTAAAGATCTTATGACTGGAGAGTCTACAAGCCTTGGCAACGGCACACAGGCGCAGTGAATAGGGACCCGGTTCCAGCAGCTCAACAAGGGTTTTCAGTCTTCCAAATTGCACAGAAGGCAGGTCAGGCCTCAGGAGAACAACCAAACCACCACCTGTGTTGTGGAGCCTTGAAGATACATGGGACAGCAGGATCCACAGACCGGTCATCGACGTTGAGGTGGCTGCGGCGCAGGGGAGTGACTCCTTCACTCCAAGGGAGATTCCTTCCAGCTGTCCTTGATGCACACAGAGTCTTTGTGACACTGAAGGATGCATGGCCACAGATGTTGCAGGATGGGTGCAATGCATGGACACGAAGTTGCAGTAGGAGCCTTCCTACCAGGAGCAGTCTTGTCTTGAGTCGGGAACAGCTCAACAGCAGAGTCCAATGTCCTGCAGCAGAAGAGTCTTGCAGGGGTATCCTTGTTCCAGACAATTCTTGGGTCCCACCCTCAGGGAAGCCCTTAAGTAAGCCAGGAAGGGGTTGGACAGCTTCTGGGGGGTGGGGGGTGGAAGGGATGCTGCTTTGATTATCTGACCAGTCAGATGCTCCCAGTGGCCTCTGCTTATCTTGCTTTCTAGATGGCAGAATCAAGGGGCCACCTGGCAGAGCTCTGGGCACCTCCCTAGGGGAGGAGCAGTTCAAGGAGGTGGTCACTCCCCTGTCCTTTGTGTGGTTTAACGCCAGAGAAGGAGCCAAGGGCTCCTGGATGTGGCAAACCAGTTTATGCAAGTAGGGCACCAAATGAGTCCTTCAAAGCAGTCTGGTGGCGCTCGGAAGCAAACCCATCCTAGCCCAAAGACACCTAATTCTAAAGGAGAGGTGGCTACACCTCTCCTTTATAGGAAAATAAGTTACTTACCTGTAACTGCGATTATCCAGTTTGGTACCTTTCATAGCTTCACATGCTTGAATCATTCCCAGTCGTCGAGATGGGAGTCCCACCGTAAAATAATCAAGTAGTATTTAACAAATACCATAGGCTATAATGGCCCAGAGACCATTAATTTGATAGTCTATCTATGTCCTTTTTTTTTTTTTTTTTAAAAAGGACCAAATATTGGATACAAACAATCAGCTGTCAGCACCCTCTAGAACATTTATCAAAACAGGCTGATGGCAGTGATTATACGACACAGCTAGCACCTCTGTCCTAGTTTGTGTTTGTATGGGGCAATTAGTCCTCCGGGGTGCTCAATATCAATACCGTGCCATCCACAGTATTATTTAAGTGCATAGAGAACAAGTCCTCCATGTACAATAACCATTACATTCAAGACAGAGCACAGCACAATTCGTTAAATTCCTGACATCCGTCAGAAAAATAATTTTAATGCTAAACAATATAATCAGTATCATACACAATGTACAAGGATTTCTGTATCGTGAAGATGTTGACACGTAGGTGTAGTAGGCAGAAACATCCGACATGTGTTTCATCGCTATGCGACTTTCGCAAGGCCAATTCTTGTATGAATAGGAAGATGTAGTCAACAACGTCTTCCGTCTTGTAAATACCAAGAAAAATTAAGCAGTAACCACGGATCTTGGAATCCAAAGTTTCGACAGTCTAAACATTTAATGCGGGAACAAAGTCAGTAAAATCAGCAAACAACCGCTGCGATGGGCGGAAGGGAGGCCATATAATAAGGCTCCTATTCAAACTGTTCCCGCATAGTGGACCGATAGTTGCCGAGCTACGTCCTGCTCGTCTTAGATTCAAACAGGTATGAATCACGCCACGGGGAGACCAACCCTCTAGAACATTCCCAGCAGAGGCAGATTCCCTCAGATTTTCTAAGCACAAGTGGGAAGTAAGTATCCCAAAAAAACAAAGAGAGATGCCTCTATGGGGAGGAGGGTGGGTTGCATGTGAATCTATGAAAGACACCAATACTGGATAACCGCACTTACAGGTAAGTAACTTATTTTCTCATTCAGCATTGGAGTATCTTTCATAGATTCACATGCTTCAATCAGAATAGCAAGCAGTACCCTAGAACAAATCGTACTGTCGGTAGTGGATGGAGACATGTAAGATATTCATACATATAGACAGGAGAAACAGCCTTAATCACAAATCTTTTACAACAACAGTACTAAACAACGACTCGATTAAACCACGTCTTACATGAACAATGACTAAATGAACAACGAAATAGGTCGTTGTTAAAATTCGTTGTTTAGTACCGTCTATGTAAAAGATTCGTGATTAAGGCTGTTTCCCCTCCACGGAAGGATCTGAATTCTTTCTCGACAGCAATTCTATCATCATCCGCAATGCACGCTGACACCTCTGACAGCCTCTCTTCCTTTTAGTTTACTACTCTGTAAGTCTGTCTGTACACCCTCCACGATACGTGCTCCAAAAAAAGATGATTATTTGTCGTGTGGTTACATTGTTAGCTGGGTAGAACATGGCTGACTGTCGCATTCATTCACATTCGAATGAGACACGGAGATGCAAACAAGAAACTGTGATGATGTGAAGGCTATTTTACAGTCTCGGGTGCTCTGGAACACTCTCAACTTACCTGCTTTAATCTTAGGGCAGCGAAAGCACACAATGTGGCGCCTCCTTGGACAGGAGAAGAGCATCAAAGTTCCATGCCGACCAGTTCTGCAAAGTAGATCTGCTATTTCCTGGTTTGGAGCGAGGCGGAAGTGGTGCGCAGCATGAACAGGTGAACAGCTTCAAAGTTTTACTTCCGGTGTCTTGTTTCCGGCAGGAGGATTCGGGAACGGAGACCAGCTCACTTTATCAGCAAGAAAGGGGAGGTAGTACATGGAGGAGATTGTGTATATGAAAAGGAGAGGGAAAGTGCCGAGAAGAGAAGATTCCCGAATATGAGATTAAAGGGCATTTATCCCCTGCCGTTCCTGGACAATGAGGTAGAAGCTGAAGGTTTTCAGGTAGGCAATATAAATGTATTGACATAATTAAATTGTTTTTGGGGAATTAAATTATTAATATTGTAAAATGGTTTTAAACATGCATTTTTTTAAAGCACTGAGTGGTATAATCGGGTAATGAGCTAATTGAACAAGTTACTTACCTTCGGTAATGCTTTTTCTGGTGGATAAAGTATCTGCCTGTGGATTCCTCACCTTTTGAATACCCCATGCGCCAGCATTTCCACGGAAATTCTTTTCCTAGCTCTCCCACGTCGACGAGGACGTCATAATAACACGGCTCCGCTCGCGACTCCGTATGACGTCATCGGAGCCATAAGAAGACCTCGTCGGCGTGCTGACGTCAGTTCCACCCATTTTTTCCGTGCCCTCGAGGCAAACGGGCGGACCGACAACATTTTTACAAGTATACATGGTATACATAATATATATATATATATATATATACATATATATATATATATATATATATAAATGCAAATATACACAGTAAATAGAAATTACATATTGAAAAATGCCAACAAAACAAAGCATTTTCCTGAAGAAAACTGTAAGTCTGAGAAAAACATATAAAAACATTTTTGGTAGAAACAGGAGGACAACGGGGAGGTGGGCGGGTCAGTGAGGAATCCACAGGCAGATACTGTATCCACCAGAAAAAGCGTTACCGAAGGTAAGTAACTTGTTCTTCTGATGGATACATCTGCCTGTGGATTCCTCACCTTTTGAATAGAATCCCCAAGTCGTACCTCTCCTGGAGGAGGGTGTCCACCTGTCTATACCAAAAAATCTTGCAGGACAGAGCGTGCAAAATGGCCATCCCTCCTAACCTCGGAATCCAAGCAGTAATGCTTCGCAAAGGTATGGAGGGAGGCCCAAGTTGCCGCCTTACAAATATCAACAACAGGTACACCTCTAGCCAAAGCAGAAGAAGATGACTTAGCTCTGGTGGAATGAGCTCTGATACCTTCAGGAGGTTCCTTCTTGGCCAGGGCGTAGCAAATCTTGATACACAAGATAATCCATCTGGAGAGAGTTCTCTTGTGGACAGCTTTTCCTTTCATCCGACCAATGTAGCCCACGAAGAGCTGATCATCCAGCCGTAGATCTCTGGTACTGTCCAGGTAAAAACTGACCGCCCTCTTGGGGTCCAGAAGCCTCTCCTCCTCCTTGGAAGGGTGAGGGGGAGGATAAAAGGTAGGTAAGGTAATGGACTGACCCAAATGAAAAGGAGTAACCACCTTGGGTAGGAAAGCAGCCCTGGTCCTAAGAACCATCTTTTCTGCATGAATGGTCAAGAAAGGAGGTTTATAGCTAAGAGCCTGCAGCTCACTTACCCTCCTGGCCGAGGTAATAGCGATCAGAAAGACCGTTTTGAAAGAAAGAAGCCTCAACGGACAACTATGAAGAGGCTCAAATGGAGAACCCATCAGAAAAGTAAGAACCAGATTTAAATCCCACTGAGGCATAATGAATGGAGTGGGAGGAAATTTATTAATGAGGCCCTTAATGAACCTCATAACTACAGGAGATTTAAACAAAGACGGCTGGTCTGGCAAACAAATGAAAGCCGACAAATAACCTTTAACTGTAGCCACAGCACAACCCTGCTGTGCCAAAGAGAGAGAGAAACTTAACACGTCAGATAAACGTGCCTTTAAAGGATCAATTGACCTCTCTCCACACCACTTCACAAATTTGGACCACCGGGAAGAGTAAATAGACTTGGTGGAGTGTCTCCTGGATGATAAAATAACATCCACCACATCCGGCGGGAGAGAGAAAGAACTCAGGTTGCCCCGTTCAATCTCCAGGCATGAAGGTGCAGACTCTGGAGGTGGGGGTGCAGAACCTGCCCCTGCGAGAGGAGGTCTGCCCTGAGAGGGAGACGGAGCGGAGGGTGCGATGAGAGGTGAAGTAGATCTGTGTACCACACCCTTCTTGGCCAATCCGGGGCGATCAATATGACTTGGGCCAGGTCTTGGCGAATCTTCCTGAGAACTCGAGGAATCAAGGGTATGGGGGGAAACGCGTAAAGAAGCTGCGAACTCCAATCCAACTGAAACGCGTCCCCCAACGCTCTCTGCATCGGAAACTGGAGACTGCAGAATAACGGGCAGTGCGCGTTCTCGTGAGTGGCAAAGAGGTCCAACCGAGGAAACCCCACATCTCGAAGATGTGATGGACCACCTCCGGATGAAGCCGCCACTCGTGATCGGCCGAGTAATGCCGACTGAGACTGTCCGCACGAACATTTAGCACACCGGCCAGATGATTTGCTACTACACAAATCTGATGGCCCTGAGCCCAGGACCAGAGCCGCAGAGCCTCTCTGCAGAGACGATACGACCCTACACCTCCCTGTTTGTTGATATAGCACATTGCGGTAGTGTTGTCCGTCAGGACCTGAACTGACTGACCACGAAGGGAAGGAAGGAAGGCCTTTAGTGCCAAACGAATCTCCTGCAATTCTAGAAGGTTGATATGAAGCAACCTTTCCTCTGGAGACCATAGACCTTTGATCTCCACAACCCCCAGATGAGCACCCCACCCTAGAGTGAAGGCATCCGTGATCACTGTGGCCACCAGTGGAGGAAGTTGAAAAGGCTTTCCTTGAGACAGGTTGCCTTGCATACTCCACCAAGACAGCTCCGCTGCAGTGTCTCTGGAGATCCTTATGCTCTCCCTGAGATCTCCGTTGTGCTGATACCACTGCCTGCGGAGGCACCACTGGAGTGCCCTCATGTGCCAGCGTGCATGGTTGACCAACAGTATGCAGGAAGTGAACAGACCGAGCAGGCGTAGGACCTTCAGGACTGGAACAACCACTCCATCATGAAACAAAGGAATCATCTCCTGTATGTCGAGAATCCTCTGCGGAGGCGGGAAGGCTCGACACACAGTAGTGTCCAGTATTGCCCCTATAAACAGGCTGCGCTGAGAAGGCACCAGGTGAGATTTGGGTACATTTATTGAAAAACCCGAGTTGAACAACAATTGCGTCATTGTCTGCAAGTGGCGCAACACCATCTCCGGAGACTTGGCTTTCAGCAACCAGCCATCCAGATAGGGGAAAACAGGAATCCCCGACCTTCTGAGATGTGCTGCCACCACTGCCATCACCTTTGTGAAGACTCGAGGTGTGGAAGTAAGACCAAATGGAAGGACTGCAAACTGGTAGTGTTGCGACCCTACCATAAACCGGAGATACTTCTGATGAGACTTCAGGATGAGAAGATGAAAATAAGCATCCTGCAAGTCGATCGACACCATCTACTCTTCCTGTTGCAGCGCCAAAAGAACCTGAGCCAAGGTCTACATTTTGAACTTTTCCTGTTTGAGGTAAAAATTCAAAATCCTGAGGTCCAGAATCGGTCTCAACCGGCCGTCCTTTTTGGGAATCAAGAAATACCGGGAGTAACAACCTTGACCCCTTTCCTGCTCCGGAACCAACTATATCGCCTCCTTCTGCAACATGACCAGAACCTCCTGTTGTAAAAGAAGCAAGTGGTCCTCCGAACACCAATCCTGACGAGGAGGGTAAGGAGGAGGAAACTCTTGAAAAGGAAGGGCGTACCCGTTTTCTACAAGATTCAAAACCCAACGATCTGTGGTAACCAGTTTCCAATCTTGTAGAAAAAGGGACACCCGACCCCCCACAGGACCAACGTGCTCCAAGATGGGGGATCTAGGGCTGCTTCCCTGAGGTACCAGTGGGAGGGGCAGGAGAAGAGGAGGAGGACTGTTGCCGGAGGGCTCCTCGAAGACGGCCTCTATTCTTTCCCCTGTATGACCTATACAGGGGGTTTTGCTGCTGTTGCTGCTGAGGCTGTTGACGGCCACAAAAGGAAGCCGCCTTCCCAAAGCCTCGAAATTTTCTGTAACCAAACCCTGTAGGCTGAGACTGTAGACCCAATGACCTTGCAGTCGCCCTACTGTCCTTAAAACGCTGCAGAGCAGAGTTCGCCTTGGTGCCAAAAAGTCTCGATCTATCGAAAGGGAGATCTAAAAGAGTAGCCTGAACATCCGGAGAGAATGCAGAGGATCTGAGCCAGGCCTGTCTACCCGTGGCAACAGAAGAACCCATAATCCGGGCAACCGAATCCGCAGTATCTAAGCCTGACTGGATTACTTGCCGAGCAGCTGCCTGAGAGTCCGATAGAGCCTCAAGAAAATGAACCCGATCTTCATCAGGAAGTTTAGGGGCCAGCTGTTTAACAGAGTCCATAAGAGCATGAACGTACCTCCCAAGCAAACAAGTGGCATTCGTAGATTTCAATGCCATACTTGCAGATGAAAACACTTTCTTGGCCGATTGCTCTATATTTTTAGAATCCCTATCCTCTGGAGTGGTAGGGAAAGACCCAGATGACTGTTTAGAACAAGAAGCTTGACTCACCAAACTTTCCGGAGATGGATGCGCAGAAAGAAAGGCTGGATCACCAGGAGCTGGTCTATATCTCCTCGCAATAGACCTGGAAACCGCAGGGGCTGAGAAAGGCTTCTGCCACACCTCCAAAATAGGCTCAGTCAATGCCTCATTAAAAGGCAGAAGAGGCACACTAACAGAAAAAGAAGTATTAGGGACTTCTGTTAAGATGTTCGAGTTTACTTCCGCTGAGGGTAGCTGAAGATCCAATAACTCAGCAGCTTTCCTTATTACTACATAATAAGGATAACATCCTGATAAATGACAGCCTTAGGTGAAGAAATCTCCCATTATAGGGAAGTATCCAGCCCACTGGCCTCTTGTAAACCCTCAAACTCATCCACAGACTCGAGTATCTCACCTTCCTCCTGCTCCTGCCGATACTCATCCTCCTCCAAAAGTTTTTGAGCATCTCTTCTGGAACGATGCTTCGGTATCGGCGTCAGCAGTGCCGTCCACGGCGCCGGAGACAAAGGAACCGGCGTCGAAGAAGGCCCTTCTGAAACAGGCAACAGCGCCGTACGAATCCGAGGCGGCGCCGAATCGACACCAGACGGAGTCTGAGGATTCGGAGTCGAAAACCTCGGCGCCGGAAACTGCCAGGAAGGAGCTGTCGGCATAAAAGGCACAAAGGGCACCTGGGCGTACTGCTGGGGAACACCCAAGTTGAAGGCAAGTGGACCCACGGGGCCAGAAGGCGCACCGGTAGGGTAGGATGCCCTAGCAAACATGCCATACATAGCATTTAAAAAATGCGTGGGATCCGTCCCAGGACCTGGGATAGAAGGGTAAGGATCCATACAAGGACAAACCGGAGGCTGGTTTTTCGAAGCCGGTGAAGACGGTGCTCGCTCAGGTGAAGCCACAGGTACAGGAGAAGACTCCCTGGGCGCCGGCGAACCTCTGGGCCCCGAAGACTTTCCTGGCGCCGGAGACCCTCTGGGCGCCGAAGACTTTCCTGGCGCCGGAGACCCTCTGGCCTTCTTTGCCATAAAGAGCTTCGCCTCCCACTCTTTCAACGCCTTTTGGATTCATTTTCCTATAACACGAACACCAATCGACGTCGTGATCAGAAGACAAGCACCAAAGACAGTCATCATGAGGATCTGTAATCGACATATGCCCGCCGCACTCTCTGCAGGGCTTGAAACCAGATTTCTTTGAAGAAGCCATTTCCACTTGGAAATCGTAAGTGAAACAAAGTAATTTCGTTGAAAATGGAGAATCCCAGAAAAAACTTACGCATCGACGGCGCGGAAAAAAGGGAACTGACGTCAGCACGCCAACAAGGTCTTCTTATGGCTCCGATGGCGTCATATGGAGTCGCGAGCGGAGCCGTGTTATTATGACGTCCACATCGACGTGGGGGAGCTAGGAAAAGAATTTCCGCGGAAATGCTTGCGCATGGGGTATTCAAAAGGTGAGGAATCCACAGGCAGATGTATCCATCAGAAGTATATTTTTCATGGTTCAGGAAGTCGTTGTTAGGAATGTAGTGGTTTAGCATTGTTCGTGGTTCAGCATTCGTGGTTTAGGAATTCGTTGTTAAGGAACTAGTGGTTTAATCATAGATTCTATAGACAGGGCATCAAAACAAAACATCTGTAAATATCTAAATACCCTTCCAATCCTATAAGAGCTATCACATTTATTTTATGAGAAAAGAAACATTATACAATGTTATGTACATGCAGTATTCAAGTGAATATGTATGACTATTAGAAGAAAAAACAGGATGCCATTGCAAACAAGAATCTTGTTTTAAAATGTTACTTCCTTTCTCTCTTATAACCCCCTTTCTTTAACATTCTAGAAACCAAGTAATACCATGCGATATTATGTATTTTCAATAAATTAGTAGGTAGAAAAAATCCTCTTTATGAGATAGAGGCCCACCTTAATTGAAGAGATGACGCAGTACGGCTTGGCCCACAGCTGCATCTTCACGCTGCGTAGATTCCAGACAGTAGTGCTACGTGAAACTGTGAACACTTTTCAATGTCGCAGCACAGCAAATCTTGTCTAGTGTCACTCCAGCAAACAGAGCTGTCGATGTAGCCACTGTTCTTGTAGAATGTGCTTTAGTCTTTCTTGTTATGGGCTTATTAGCCTTGTCGTGGCAGAATTGGACTGCTGCAGAGACCCAACTGGTGACAGTGACCTTGGTAACTGCCGTTCCTTCACTATCCGTAAGCTACTAGTAGCTGATCAGTATTTCTTATATCTTTAGTCTTTTGCAAATAAAATCTGAGGCATCTTTTCACATCTAGTGTGTGCAAAGCTTTCTCTTCTGGCGTAGATGGGTTTGGGTAGAAAGATTGGAGCATGACTGGTTTGTTAAGATGGAACTATGTTAGAACCTTTAGAATAAAGTTTGGGTTTGGTCTTAGAGCCACATAATTTTCTGTAAAATGAAGAAAAGGTGCTTTGATGGTAAAAGCCTGAACTTAGCTAACTCTCCTTCCGGAAGTGAGAACTAGAAGGAGAGCTACTTTTTCAAGTCAGAAATTTTAGTTCGGCATTGTGAATTGGTTCAAAAGGCTGCCTCATCAATTGCGCAAGGACCAAGTTGAGTCTCCATTCCGGAGGGGGCGCCCGCACCGGAGGGAAGGCACGGAAGAGTTCCATCATGAATTGCTTCACTAGACTTGAGGCACAGATAGATGGAGTCCGAGGAGATCTTCTGTAGCGGGAAATGGAGCTGAGGTACAGCTTAACTGAAGAGAATGTAAGACCTTATTTTGCTAATTAGAGGAGATATAGCAAAATCTGCTCCGGAGATGATTGAAATGGGTGTACGTTGTTCCTTTGGCACCAGTAGCAGAACCATTTCCACTTCAGTCAGTACGTCTTATTAGTGCTTTCAACTCTGGATTTTGTAATTATATCTCTGCATTCCTGTGAGATATTCATATCACTGAGCTCTAAGAACTCAGGAGCCAGCCATGCAAGTGATGAGACCTCGTATCTGGGTGACATACTTGCCCCTTGTCTCTGTTCAGTAGGGATGGTGATGGTTGTAGGCAAATGGGTTTCGATTTCGACAGAAGAAGAAGTTCCAGGAATCAATGTTGCCCATGCCATTATGGTGCTACCAGGATGAGACAACAGTGTTCTGTTTTCATTTTGGTCAGCACCCTTGGGATTAATTGATTGTGGGTAAAAGCGCAAGCATATATCCCCCACGACCCTGGGAGAGGAAACCTGCTGGCATAAGACATGCATGTGGCGTTCTCCTTCATGGCAGAGAGATTTAGAGTTGGCTTTCCCCATATTTGAAACACCTTGTCAAACTGGTGCTGTTCCAATTCCCATTCGTGGCAACTGGACTGTGCTCTGCTTAACGCATCCGCTAGCGTGTTGTGTAGACCTCGGACATGCTCGGCTCTGAGTGAGATCCCATGTTGCACTGTCCAGTCCCACAGCTCCTGTGCTTCCTGTGATAGCATGATGGATTTTGTTCCCCCTTGCTTGTTGACGTAGTACATGCTGGTTGTACTGTCTGTCCGAACCAGCACGGTGGAACCTGCTATCTTTAGCAGGAAAGCCTGAAGAGACAGGAAGATGGCCTTAAGCTCTAAGCTGTTGATGTGCTGTAGCTTTTGCACACTGGACCATTTGTCCTGGATTTGTAGCTCTTGCAGATGGCCCCCCCAGCCATCCATAAAGGCGTCCGTCATTAAAATGAAATTTGGGATGATTTTAAGGAAGGTAAGGCCCTTTGAGAGATATGGCGTGTAAAACCACCATTGCAGGGCTACCCTCATGCATGCTGTGATCTGTATCATATCCTCGAAGGATCCCGAGCCTTGCAGCCACTGACTCTGGAGTTCTTCCTGTAGAGGTCTCATCCTTAGCCTGGCTAGAGGTATCAGGTCTATCACTGCTGAACACATTCCCAGGAGCGATTTGTATATTTGTACTGAAAAGGACCCTTTTTGAGACACGTTCTTTGCTAGCTGCTGCAATCGTATTTTCCTCTCTTTCAAGAGGAAAGCTTTGCACTCAATGGCATCTATTGTAGCTCCTAAGAACGATATGACTTGACTGGGAAGGATTGAAGACTTCCCTGTGTTCACAGTGAGCCGTAGCGTCCGGAACAACTGAAGGCAAGTGTTGGTAGTCTGAGTGGCTTTGGGTGCCGTTGGAGCTTTGAGCAGCCAGTCGTCCAGGTTTGGGAATACCTGGAGGCCTTGACACCATGAGCTGCGGATACTGGGGCAAGGCACTTGGTAAGGACTCTTGGAGCCGATTTGAGGCCATATGGAAGTAGTTTGAATTGATAGTGGGTACCAGCCACCGTAAATCTTAAAATTGTCCAATGCTTTTGATGGATAGGGATGTGAAAGTATGCGTCTTCCATGTCGCGCGAGGTCATGAAGTCTCCTCTGTTGAGATGATGAAGAATGTCAGAGAGTCTTCCTATTCTGAACGTTTGTTTCCTGAGGAACTTGTTGAGATTCCTGAGATTCAATATTAGTCTCCATTCCCCTGATTTCTTCTTTATCAAGAAAAAACGGGAATAGAAACCTCTTCATCTTTGAGACAAAGGAACCTTCTCTATTGCTCCTTTGGAGAGCATGACCTGGGCTTCTTTGTGCAGTAAGTGAAGCTGAGGGTGGGGGCTCCCCTGGGTTGAGCATTTGAAGGTTGCTGAGTGAACTCTAGGGTATGTCCATACGTTAAAAGGTCTAACACCCATTGAACCGTTGTTATATTGCATCACTGATGCACATGGTTGGAAATCATCACACCCACACGTTAAGAAGGGAGGGAATCTGGTACCCAGCCCTGATCATTGTTTTCCGTTTGAGTCACGACCTTGGGAAAGCGTTCTCTTGCGGTCTCCTTGGCGAGAGAAACCAGCTGTAGAAGACTGACAGTATGCTGGAGGGTTATAGTTCTGACGGTACTGAGATTGGTAGGGCTGGTACTGTGGGGCTCTCTGGTAACCTCCTTTATATGAGGTAAAATCTCATCCTCCAGCCCCTCTGAATGGCACTTTTCCTGTATTGTAATGTGCCTAAGGATTTAGCTGTGTCTGTATTGGTCTCAATAGCCAAGAATGCCTCATCTATATGCTTTCCAAATAGGGAATCACTGTCGAAAGCCATATCTAAAATCTTTGTCTGCACTTCTGGCCTAAAGGTGGTAGCCTTCAACTGACCCTGTCTTCTCAGTACGGCGGCACCTGCCAATTGTCTAAAACCAGTATTGGCTACATCCATAGCGTAGTCGACGGTCTCTGACACTGCACGTTCTCCCTCCAACAAGTTCTTTCTAGTCTCCTGCCTTTTCTCTTCTGGTATTAAGTCGACCAAAGCTCCCATGTCCGACCACATTTGTCGGGCATAATGGCCGACAATGGCTAAAGCATTTGCCGCCCCGATTGTGACTGCAGCCATCGAAGAGAACCGCATTCCTAGAATGTCCATCCTGCGCCCCTCCTTATCAGGTGGAGTAGTGATTGGAGTAGCAGGGTTTTTGGATCTTCTTTGCGCCGCTTGAGAAATGAGCGAATCTGGTCTGGGGTGTCCTATGAGGCAAGATGGAGAATCCTCCGGTGTCTATATTTTTTATCGATACGTGGTAGTACCAGAGGTATAGTTGCGGGTGTCTTCCTAATCTTGGTGCCCTCTTGCCATATAGTCAATAATGGGTCTAGAGCGCACAGACTTCCTCGTGTCCTCCTTGAAATTGTACAGGAAGCAGCCAGTCTGCTTGTTTGGCACTGGCAAGTGGAATCTGGTGGATGTTCTTTCCATTAGGTTATGGAATCCTCCAATATCCTCCAGAGTAGAATCTGATGGTAAATGTGGAGGAAGAGAGGGTATCAGTATGATATAATCATCCCAAGGATCTGGCGCCGTGAGAGGATCTAGTAGCTCACCTTGCTCTCTGTCTTTGGCTGAAGCAGACGTATCCTTTACGATGGGATCTGCTTCCTTAGGAGTAATAGTAGGTGTAACTGGTGGCAGCAAGCCTGGGGTACTTGGAGGGTCTGTTTGAGGCTGCGGTCCCTCAGGTTGATCCCCTTGCGGTGGAAACCCTTGCCTATAGTGCGCCAACATTGCTCGCAGGTCTTGGATGAGAGAAGGCGGCATATGGGTCATGTCTCTAAGTTGCAGTTCTCGTTGAAAACCACAAGGCTGGTAGTGATGAGGTGGGGCCACATAGCTCTGTTGATAATACTGGTCTTCGTCATGGTAATCCTCATCCTCCTCATTTTCTTGACATTTTACGTGCAACTTTAATGGGCTGTGAGCTGCATCATATATACCATCGTCATCAGAGTCCGCTATGTCCAAGAGATGCGACGGAGTTAAAGGCGATACCTTACTGTACCCTGACATGGCTGGCGTAGAAATGTTTTGGTTATCTTAGTAATATGAGTAACCGATGTCGACGGTGGCGTCGATGGAGCAAATACAGCCAGTTGAGCAGATTCCATCGTCGACAGTGTCGCTGCCAACTGTAGTGTTGTTGATCCGGCAGTCGTTGGCGGAGCGTTTGTCGATGGATCACTTGTCAATGGTAATGAGTGTGCAATGTCGCAGACAATAATTTTTGGACAGATTTATGCCTCAAGGGGTCTGAAGACGAGGCTCTGGGGCGGTTTTTGTCCTTTTTAGGTCGAGCCTAGAGTAGCGCGCAAGCGCTGGTCTGCGAGACTTTATGTAAGGGGCTCCAAAAAGCTGACCACACGCTCGTGCACAATGGCCTTTTCCGTGCGGTTACCCGCACGGCCGCCATCTGTTTCCAATTATCGTGCCCAGACGCGGGTGCGATAATTGAAAACACATGGCCATTGTGCACGAGCGTGTGGTCAGCTCAGCAGGCTGCCACGCTCGCACACCCCCGCTCCTCTCTGACGCTGCCGACGTCTCTGCTGTCCAGGCTTCACTTGTTTATATTTACTACCAACCACTTAAAATCCACTTGAAAGAGAAAAGGCAATGCACGGAAGCGTGTATTCCTCTTGTGACTGCAGTTCAAGGCATGGCTGCCTTGGCACGTGTCTCATTGGTGGGAATAAACCTGCTCCCCTCGCCTGCTTGGTGTGTGCAGTGCAATGAATAGTAACGGCCTTGTGCGGCACACTTCGATTGGAAGAAAAACCCAACATGTTTCCTGAGTTAGGTAAGTTCATCAGTGACATCATAAGATCACTGTCACCTAGGCAATGGGACCGGTTGTCATGGAAACCTCAAGGCTGCATCATTGTACAGCTTTAAATTGTTGACAGAATGAAAATGGCTTTTCCGATATTGAAAATCAAAAGCTTTTTTGTATAAATGTCATGAGCTATGATGTGTCGTATTCAGAAACAGGGCATTCGTTTATTCTTGCACAAATTGAAGAGTTATACAATTTAATCAAAATATCACCCTCTGTTAATAAACATAAGATGTGCAAACAAGAACAAGACTATCTCGCAGATTTATCTAGCAATTAATGTTACACCATTGGCATGTATTAGTCTGGGGGCCTCCTATCTCAAATTTTGTTCTGCAACCTTACGTTATGTAGGGCGGCTTAGTGATTTGAATACTCGCTGATCAGAGGTCACGAGTTCGAGTCCCGGCCAGGATGACTCAGCCTTCCATCTTTCAATGGTCTACAAATTAAATAGTATTACATTGGGTCATAGCAGCATCTGTTGCAAGACTTAGAAACAGATGCATACTATCAAGTGCTTTATAAGAAACAAAAGACTGAAGTCCGTAAGGCAGGCTTGCAAATTTTGCACCAACTTAACACAGCCTGTGCTCTAAAATATTGCGTTGCGTAGTCCAAACGGAGAGGGTCAGAGAGTGACTTGTCAAATAAATATGAAATATACAGGGCGCCACTTGTGCCCCCCGCCCGCAATTGCAATGAGCTACAAGCCTAGGGGTGGTGGCCTGCAAAGCAGAGCAGATCTCCATCCCTATGTTTGCATTTCCAAAAGGAGAACTTTTTTTTTTTAAAGGCAGCCCATGTGTCTTAATGTGACAGTTTCTGCATAAAAAAACATTGGGATGGGGGGTCGAGTGTGCAGTGGACCTGGACCACTGCACACAGGGCCCAAGTCCTAAACAAGCATTGGCATAGCCAATAGGTCTCGCCTTTGGGACCTTATAAGTGTTTAGCCATGCAACAGTTAATGCTGTTGCAGTAAGGATATTGTGCTGCATAACTAAATACTTATAAGGTCCCAAAGGCGAGACCTATTGGCTATGCCAATGCTTGTTGGAAGGTGTAGCAGGCACAGAAAAAGCAGGCTCTGAGGAGTGCTTCCTTCCTTTCTCCTTATAAGAGTCCTTGGTCCCAGGAGAAGTTTTGTGGTGTTTCCTACCTTCTGCAGAGGAACTGTCCTGTAACCTGGCTCTTTTTTGAGACTTTGAGGATTTATCACCATCATCCTCTGAAGAAATTGCCTGGTGTTTAGTGGCCTGGAGCCACAACAACAACCTTCATTCTCTATCCTTGAGAGTCTTTGAGGAAAAGATACAGCAGATTTTGCATTCCCTTACCTCTTGTTTAGGATGCAGGAAATATAAACAATACTTATATGGTTCATCCATATGAACCCTTTTTCTGCCACAGGTTTTACATGGGCGGAAAAGGCCTTTTTTTTCAGACATGATGTCAAGTTGGTAGAAAATTCCAGTATCTGTAGCAAAAAGAACTGAGTAGCGCTTAGGGAGACTCCCTTCCACATGACGTGCAGTGAAAATCTGAGGGAATCTGCCTCTGCTGGGAGTGTTCTAGAGGGTTCTGACACCTGATTGGTTGTATCCAACATTTGGTCCTTATTTAAAAAGGACATAGGCTATCAAATTCACGGCCTAGGGTCGTTATAGTCTATGGTATTTGTTAAATACTGCTTGATTATTTTACTGTGGGACTCCCATCTCAACGACGGGGAATGATTCAAGGATGTGAATCTATGAAAGATAACCCAATACTGGATAATCCTTTATTCTGTATTTCCCTGCCAGAGTTAGACTCACTAGCAGGAAGGCAGAACAGTGTCTGGGGTCGGCGGCAGCACTGGCTTGCACTTCGACCCTGCAAGGCTACAGAGGCAGACATGGGAGGTCCTCTAAGAAGCCCCTCAGGTACATGGTATCAGGCAACTAATACTGGAATCAGTGTAGTTGCATGATTCCAACATTTTTGATACCAAACATGACCAGGTTCGGTGAAGCCCTTATGTAATTGAATATCTCAAGTTTTCAAGTGTCCACTACATACCTTAAAATGGCTTCCCTGCACTTACAAAGCCCAGAGAATGGAGTCCTGCATTTGTAGGACGGTCTCTGCTCATGCAGGGACACCCTCACACCTAGAACCATGCACCCTGCTCGTTAGCTGTAGGGCCTACCTTAGGGGTGCCTTAAAGGATTTACGTGCAATGAACGGAATATACAGTAAACCTCATAGCTAAAAAGAAAGGTGCATGCACCATTTCACGCAGGCTACAATGGAAGACCTACAGACACAGTTTGACTGGGCTCCCATAGGTGGCATAATACATGCTGCAGCCCATGAGAGACACCTGGTGCACCATTGCCCTGGGTACCCTAGTACCATGTACTAAGGACTTACAGGGATTCACCAGTATGCCAATTGTGGGGTGTACCAAGTACTTACCAGTCAATTTAGAGGAGAGAACACCAACACTGGTGTCCGGGTTAGCAGGATCTATGTGTACTACAGTCTTAAAACACTGACACAAGGCAAAAAGGGGGCGTAACCATGTCAGAAAGATCCAACTTTCCTACAAGCAGTGGCTGTTTATGGTATCAAGGGCTTTAGATAGGTCAGAAATAAACAAGTTGAAAAGTAGGGGGGCTAACATACTACCCTGCATTATACCCCTCATAGTGGGGATTTTTCTTGACACAAAGGCTCCGTTGCCCAGTTTAATGGGGATCCAGTTATTAGAGTGTAGCTGAATGATGGACTCCAGGAGATTAGATGGATTGCCCCATTTCTTTAGTTTTGACCAGAGTGCTTCCCTTAGTACTTGGTCAAACGCCGGCTTGTAGTCTAAAAAGCAGCAACGCAACAAGGTTTTCGAGGTGATTGCTTTGTCCAATAGAACAGTTATGACCAACAGGTTGGATAAGGAATCGTTTCTTACCTGTACCTCCAGTTCTCTCATAGGGGAATCTCCGTTGAAGTCATAAGCACTGAATTGACACGCCCATATGCGAGGATCCTGGAGCCCTTTTTTCACAATATATCTTCTTAAGTGTACATGTTTGCCTTTCTTCAGGAAGGCCTGCAGAGTCACTCAAGAGAGAAAAATATCATGCAGCCTATAGTAGCAGGCTACAATGGTCCATTTCTTCATCTTGTACTTTAAAAAGGGGCCAGGAGAATTATATATGTATATTGCTTTATGATGTTTTTGTAAAACAGCATAAATGTCTTTTACAAACCCATTTTTGATAGAGTGTAGAGATGAAGGAAAGCAGGACAGCCTAACCCCATAGGCTATCATTATATGAGTTAAAAATAGAGACTGTGCCCTTTAGGAACATAGAGACCACCAGTATCCCATCATGCTCAGCAGGTGGAAGTTGCTTCAGTTCTTTTGAGGCACTGCACATTTAATGATATGTAGGTACCATGGTTACCTCGATTATATCCACCGGGGAGGCGGGTGGGTCACTTATGACCTCAATGAAGATTCCCCTACTAGAGAGCTGGAGTTACAGGTAGGAAACTATTCCTTCTCTCGAAGGGGATCTCAACTGAATAGAGTACCAAGCCCATCCCTAAGAGCAGTAGAGAAGACAGAGGAATGAGTAAGGCAGCCTATTAAGCAAATAGATTCCTGAGGGAGGCTTGTCCTACTTGAGCTTCTGCTCCAGCATCCGAGTCCAGGCAGTAGTGCTTGGTGAATGTGTGAACAGATCTCCACATGGCTGCTTTGAAGGTATCCCCCAAAGGGATTTTCCTCACTAAAGCAGCAGTGGGATCTTTACCCCTAGGGGAGTATGCCTTTGGCTTAGCTGACAGTGTCTCAGTAGATTTTTGAGAGCAAAACAGGATACAGGAAACTATCCATCAGGAAATGGATTGCTTGGAAGTGGCTAACTCTGTACAGACCAGACCACAGTTGATAAACAATTGGTTCGATCTGCGGATGTCATGTGTCTTATCTATTTAAAACTTCAAGACTCTCCTCACATCTAGAGAATGAAGTGTTCTTTCAGCTGGAGTGGAGAGATTCTTAAAGAATGTTGGTACAGAGATGGTAAGATTAAAATGGAAATCTTTAATAACCTTAGGGAGGAATTTCGGATGAGTCCTCATGACTATGAGTGAAAGACTGTGTATGGTTCATGAGAACATAATGCTTGATCTCGCTAACCCTGCGGGCTGATACTATTTCCACAAGCAAAGCTTATGTTTAAGTTTATTTCTGCATTTTCGATTAATTAAAATCATTACATGTATGATCCGTTACATATAAATAGGAGATAAAAACACTTAAAATGCACCACAGGGCGCGTTTGCACAGTGGTGGAGGGAGGGGGCGGGGCCTGATGTGTAACAGTGTGCAAACGCGCCCGTGGCGTGTTTTGAGTTGGGGATTAAGTCCCTGAATCCTGAGGTCCCTGAGGTCCAACTAGCTTGACCAGGTACCTCCAGTAAGCGCCACAGAGCTGCGTTGCAGAGAGCTGTGAAAAGGGCGTGGCCTAGGACCACCTCTCTGCAACGCAGCCCTGTGGCGCATACTGAGGTGCTGTGTGGGCTAGTTGGCCCCAGGGACCCTCAGGATTGAAGGGGAATTAATTCCTCAACATAAAACGCGCCACGGGCGCGTTTGCAGAGTGTTGCTGGAGGGGGCCTCCGGCACGATGCCGGCTATTTTTTTTATTTCTTTTTTATAAGGGGGGCTGTGTGGCCCCCTTCCTTTCCTATTTTTTTGGGCCCTGGGGACCCCATCCCCCAGGGCTGGACCCCTCTTTTCTTAATTTTTTTTTTTTTAAACGGAAGGGGGCCGCGTGGCCCCCCTCCCGTGGCCATTTTCGGCCCAGGGGACCCCATCTCCCAGGGCATGGCCAGAATATATTTTTTTTAAATGTATATTTGGAGGGGGGTCGCGTGGCCCCCCTCCTCAGGCCATTTATGGCCCCGGGGACCCCATCCCCTGGGGCCAGCCTCCCACGTGGCCTGGGAGGTGGGGGCCACGTGGCCCCCCTCCCAGGCCACTCCTGCCCCAGGGACCCCATCCCCCGGGCCTGGCCTCTCCGTTGGGGACTGTGGCGGAGCCCCACTCCCCACGGTCCCTGCCGGCTCCCCGCTTCCTGCGGGAGCCGGCATTGCTTTTTCCACACGGGGAGCCGCTGACATGCAGCCCCCAGGTGGAAAAGCAATGCTTTGGATTTGGGAGCGAGAGCAGGAAACCTGCTCTGCCTAAAATCCAAAGCAGAGTTTGCTAGATGACAGGCGGGAGCCATGCTCCCGCCCTGCCATAGCAAACAGCAGTGTCCCGGGGTGGGCACCCCAGACACTGCAGGAGCCGGCCCTGGGGATGGCGGTCCCCAGGGCCATCAAGGGCTCCAGGAGGGGGCAGCGCGCCCCCTCCCTTCGTGAAAATAGCCCCGGGAGGTGGTGGTCCCAGGGGCTCGGGGGTCCATAAAGGACCCCCCATTTTACATTTTTAGTGCCCCGGGAGGTGGCGGTCCCCGGGTCGTGTGGGGGGGCTCGAGCCCCCCATACAGGTTTAATAATTTTAAAAAATAGAAGCTCCGGGGGTGGCGGTCCCCGGGGCACCGGGGGGGCCGTGTGCCCCCGCAAATATTTAAGAAAAGCCCGGGGGGGTGGCGGTCCTGGGCCTTGGGGGGGCCTCGGAGGCCCGCCCACACATTAATAAAAGATGCCCCGGGAGGTGGCGGTCCTCGGGGCGTGGGGCCCCCACGGGCCCCGCAATTATAAATTTTATATTGCGCAATGCCCCCGGACCTGGCCCACCTGGGCCTCATTTAAATGAAGCGCGGGAGCCCGTGCTTCATTTTTCTAAAAAATGTTGGTGGCATTCGCGACCCCAGCGCGAATTCCACCGAATTTGTTTTTAAAAGCAGGCCTAGGGGGTCAGGGTGTTTCTACCCTACCCCCTTTACTTGTTTTTTAACGTTTTTTCTACTGTTTTCTTGTGACTCGGTTCTACCGAGTCACAAGATGGCTGCCAACATTTCCTGGTTTGGAGTGTTGGCAGCCAATCACAGTGAAGCACGCGGTCGGGAGGGTTCGCGAATCCACCGCGTCCCTAGATATCGAAACTTTTATTTTTTTAATTTCTCAGCAACTACTGAACGGATTTACACCATTTAAAAAAAAGGTCGCTTTCTAACCCAAGCACTACCTTTTGCCAAATTGGTGCAATTCCGTTCAGTAGTTCGGGCTGTAGCCGTAGTCTAAAGTTTCCTATGGGAAATTGATTTTCCGACCTCTATTTTTAATTTCTCAGGAACTACTAAACGGATTTACACCATTTAACAAAAGGGACTCTTCTGAACCAAGGGCTACTTTGCCAAATTTGGTATAATTCCGTTCAGCAGTTCGGGCTGTAGCCGTGTCTAAAGTTTCCTATAGAAAATAACATGGGGAAAACGCGTTCGGGACCCCTTTTTCTCGGCCCCGCTTCGCAAATCACCCCCGAAACTTTCAAGACAGGAGCTGACCGGAGCACCCCACTAGTTTTGAAAATTTTGCAAAGATTCGTCGAACGACGCCAAAGTTATTAGGAAAACAAAAAATACTTTTCCTATGGAAAATAGGTCCTAACTATAACTACCTACTGGCGAACGCCACTAGGTAATATATTATCTACTGGCGGTCGCCAGTAGATAGTTATAGTTAGGACCTATTTTCCATAGGAAATCCGCAACATTCTATTTGAAATAACTCCTGCGCCGGTTGACGAATCTTCGCGAAATTTTCAAACTTTATGGCCCGCCTCCGGTCCGCTCCTACCCTGAACGCTTCGGGTGATTCGCAAGCGGGGGCCGAGAAAAAGGGGGTCCCAAAACGTGTTTTCCCCATTCATTTTCCCATAGGAAACTTTAGCCACTGGCTACAGCCCGAACTGCTGGACGGAATTACACAAAATTTGGCAAAGAGGTAGTTCTTGGTTCAGAAAGAACCCTTTTGTTAAATGGTGTAAATCCGCTCAATAGTTGCGGAGAAATTAAAAAAATAAGAGTCAAAAAATCAATTTCCCATAGGAAACTTTATGCAAGGCTACAGCCCGAACTGCTGAACGGAATTACACCAAAATTGGCAAAGAGGTAGTTCTTGGTTCAGAAAGAACCCTTTTGTTAAATGGTGTAAATCCGTTCAGTAGTTGCTGAGAAAAATCAAAAGTAAAAACACATATATATCTAAGCGGAGCCTAACCACACATGTCATCGTGAGATCTGATTGGCTGTCAGCACTTCATCCTGGAATTGCTGGCAGCCATCTTGGGACCAATATAAATGATAGTACCCCATTGAAATGCATTGTAGTGAATCGAAGATTTTGAGGGTTACCAAAAGGAGAACTATAAAGGGTGATAACAGACTTTAGTTACATTAGAATTCATTTGTTGATGGTACCATACTAATTTCAGGAATTGTGGTGTGTTCTAAGGTGATTTTACCCTGTGAAAAACCTTCTGCTGGGATATTATGAATCATGTTTGAGAGAAAACTATTTTCACATGCTTGTCCCATACAGTTTTGGAAGGTGCTCCAGAAGCTAAAATGAGAGCATATTTTCTGTAAATTCACATTATCTTTCTCAGTCATGTGAGAATGAAGTCTGACATTCTCAGAAAACATGTACATCCAACAAAGGCAGAGACTGTCAGTTGATTCCTTTGTGTTCTACTGCAGCTTCCCAAAGTGTTCTAAAGAACAACTAGAGTGCTAACAGCCTTACTTATGACAAAAAGTATGGCACACCTGAAGCCATCTTGATTGTAATAAACTGGTAACACTTAAAACGTTTAATTTAAAAAAAGGAACAAAATGATGGGGTTCATTTTGTCATAGAAATTATGGTTAGTGCTGTAGAAAGAAAAATTAGGACATGTTTCAAGTGTGATCTCAAATATCTTCCTGTTATATTTCAACAGGAGCAGCCTGTCAGTTGATGCCTTTGTGTTCTACTGCAGCTTCCCAGAGTGTTCTAAAGAACAACTAGAGTGCTAACAGCCTTACTTATGACAAAAGTATGGCACACCTGAAGCCATCTTGATTGGAATAAACTGGTAACACTTAAAACATTTAATTTAAAAGGAACAAAATGAGGGGGTTCATTTTGCCATAGAAATTATGGTTAGTGCTGCAAAAATAAAATTTAGGGCATGTTTTAAGTGAGATCTCAAATCCTCTTCTATTTCATTAGAAAATTCTGACATGCAGACTGAAACAATCACTTTCAATACCAGCAGTAGACTTCCAGTTAACTCCTTGGTGAGCAGTAGCTTTACTACAGTGATCTAATGAACAACTAGAGTGCTAACATTCTGAATTTATGGCAAATGTGTGACACATCTGAATGCCTTCTTGATGGAATCAAAGTAAAAACTGAAAGCATTTCCTACTGAGGAGACTGTAGTAAATTAGGAAACTTCATAACAAATAAGTCTCCCAAGATGGCCACCAGAGAAAAAAGAGCCCAAATGTAGCACAACTATCCCCCAGAGGTAGCCCACGTATAGCCCAATGACAGAAGTGTGCAAAACACTTTTTATTTTTTGGTTTTTTGCAGTTTTATATAGTGCAGACTGGTCAGGTACATGAGCATTGGTTGCATGAGCATTGGTTACATCACACAAGGACAAATTCATGTTGGTTGACCCCTACACTACCCAAACACCACTGCACTACCCTAAACCCTAAAACACTACCTCCAGCACGACCCCCTTCACTACCCAAACACAACTGCACTACCCTAAACTCAAAAACACTACCCCCAGCACGACCCCCTACACTACCCAAACACCACTGCACTACCCTAAACCCTAAATCTACCCCTACACTACACAAATACCACTGCACTACCCTAAACCCTAAAACACTAGAACCCAGCACGACCCCCTACAGTACACAAACACCACTGCACTACCCTTAACCCTAAAACACTACCCCTACACTACACAAACACCATTGCACTACCCTAAACCCTAAAACACTACCCCCAGCATGACCCCCTACACTACACAAACACCACTGCACTACCCTAAACCCTAAAACACTACCCCAGCACGACCCCCTACACTACCCAAACACCACTGCACTACCCTAAACCCTAAAACACTACCCCCAGCACGACTCCCTACACTACACAAACACCACTGGACTACTCCTAAACCCTAAAACACTACCCCCAGCACGACTCCCTACACTACCTAAACACCACTGCACTACACTAAACCCTAAATCTACCCCCAGCATGACCTCCCACACTACACAAACACCACTGCACTACCCTAAACCCTAAACCACTACCCCCACACGACCCCCTACACTACCCAAACACCACTGCACTACCCTAAGCCCTAAAACACTAACCCCAGCATGACCCCCTACACTACCCAAACACCACTGCACTACCCTATACCCTAAAACACGACCTCCGTACACTACACAAACACAACTGCACTACCCTTAAACCCTCAAACACTACCCACAGCATGACCCCCTACACTACACAAACACCACTGCACTACCCTAAACCCTAAAACACTACCCCCAGCATGACCCCCTACACTACACAAACACCACTGCACTACCCTAAACCCCCCTACACTATACAAACACCACTGCATTACTCTAACCCCTAAAACACTACCCCAGCACGATCCCCTCACAACACAAACACCACTGCACTACCCTAAACCCTAAACTCGACCCCCAGCACGACCCCCTACACTACCCAAACACCACTGCCATACCCTAAACCCTAAAACATTACCCCCAGCATGAACCCCTACACTACCCAAACACCACTGCACTACCCTAAACCTAAAAACACTACCCCAGCACTACCCCCTACACTACACAAACACCACTGCACTACCCTAAACCCTAAAACACTACCCCAGCACTACCCCCTACACTTCCCAAACACCACTGCACTAACATAAACCCAAAACACTACCCCCAGCACAACCCCCTACAATACACAAACACCACTGCACTACCCTAAACCCTAAAACACTACCCCCAGCACGACTCCCTACACTACCCAAACACCACTGCACTACCCTAAACCCTAAATCTACCCCCAGCACGACCCCTACACTACCCAAACACCACTGCACTACCCTAAACCATAAAACACTACCCCCAGCATGACCCCCTACACTAAACAAACACCACTGCACTACCCTAAACCCTAAAACACTACCACCAGCATGACCCCTACACTACTCAAACACCACTGCACTACCCTAAACCCTAAAACACTAACCCAGCACGACCCCCTACACTACCCATACACCACTGCACTACCCTAAAGCCTAAAACACTACCCCCAGCACGACCCCTACACTACTGCACTACCCCTAAACCCTAACACACTACTCCCCAGCACGACCCCCTACACTACCCAAACACCACTGCACTACCCTAAACCCTAAAACACTACTCCCAGCACGACCCCCTACACCACCCAAACACCACTGCACTACCCTAAACCCTAGAAAAGAAACCCCCACCCCATGCCCAATCCCCTCTACCTCTCACTCCTCGTGGTTCCTCTCTCCTCGTGGTTCCTGCTTCACATCGTCTCTGAGGGGCGGTGCACGTCGTTGTGAGGAAACGGAACAGCCCATGTTTCCTTACAACGACATGGATCGTTTACATAGTTTTAGAACGCATGGTCATTTACTATACATACCTTTACAACAAAATTCGTTGTAAAGGCATGCGTGGTAAATGACCATGCGTTCTAAAAAATTGCGTAGTAATGACTTTCGTGATGTACAACGCATGCGTGGTAATGCATGCGTTGTAATGGTATCGCAAAGTAAAAAGTCGTTGTAACGGCTGTTTACCGATCGAAGCTGGCCCCTGTTCTTCAGTGAGACGTTTATTTGATTAATTAGGAGGAAGGAATGTGGTTTTTTTACCGAAAAGTGCATTCCCGGCTGTTGTATTGTGAAAGTGTCCGCGTGGCCTGGTTTCACTTCCGGTGAGAGAGTGGAAGAGTCTGTTTGGATCTAAAGGAGTTCTGTTGTTGGACGGGGCCGGCGCGACATGTCATCAGAAAACATAGCTAATGGAAAGCGTCCTCCTGAAGTGTGGAGCAGTGCCATGAGAGGTCAACGAGTGTGCGTCCCACCGCAGTATGACCGTACCGCGTGACCCATGTGCCACCTCCAGGGTACGGGAGGCAGAAGCGGCATCGCAGGTCCTCTTGAAGACCGTTGTAGCACTAATTCTACATTTTGGTACTAGGGCATTTTAACTTCGTTGTTCCTGCCAGATACAAAGAGAAGATCCTGTGTTATTCAGTGCCCTCGTTACCTTTTTGTGGGTTGTGGTGCTTGTCACTTCGCTGCTCCCGCCGGTGCACACGACTGGGCACCCCACCTCGTGTGCCACCTGCAGGGCCTCTGCCCTCGGATCACTGGTTTCGGTTTCTGGAGTGGCAACATAAACAGTTGCTCCCAAAGCACAAGCCTGAACACTTAGGTGAATATCCCCTGCACCAGCATTCCACGGAAATTCTTTCCTAGCTCTCCCACGTCAACGAGGACGCCATAATAGCACGGCTCCGCCGCGACACCGTATGACGCCATCGGAGCCATAAGAGAACCTTGTCGGCGTGCTGACGTCAGTTCCACCCATTTTTTCCGTGCCACCGAGGCAAACAGGGGACCGAGACATTTTCACATGTATACATCGTATAATAAATATATATATATTCACTGAAAACCATAGGTTTCAGGCACGTTATAGTTAGAAATTAGCATTTAAAAACCTTAGAAATTCACTGAAAAACCATAGGTTTCAGGCACGTTATAGTTAGAAATTAGCATTTAAAAACCTTAGAAATTCACTGAAAAACCATAGGTTTCAGGGGCGTTATAGTTAGTTGGACATTTCACTCGCACAAAACCATAGAAATTCCCCGTTATAGTTAGTTCAGCTAACTATAACTCGCGCGCACCGCAATGCACTGCTGATGACGTCACATATTACATCACTCATGACATGGTCAGTGACATCACTCATGACATCACTGATGACATCATCCAGTGAATGTGTGTTTTTCTGAAAATTAAATATGTTTTATATATGTATATCTCAAGGTCGATGGAAGAATAAATGGGTATATAAGTGTCTAAATGGATGATTTTGTTTTGTAAAATTGATTGTATAACTGACTAAGTGTATCTTAGTGAATACAAGGGTTAGTGAGTAATGTTTAAATATGAAAATATCTGTATCAGTCTCTCACTTTGTGTATAAGTGGCTGCATGGGTTGGTGACTAGCTACATGAGTGTCTATATGGGTTATTAGTTGGTTTTTTGAGTATCAGTATGAGTGTCTGAGTGTCTGTATGGTTCGGTGGGGGTATTACTTAGTGCATAGATGCATGAATGAGTGACTCACTGTTTGTATGTGTTGAAGACAGCATGTGTGCAGGACTGTATAGGTGGATGAGTATGTGTATGAGTGTGTTAGTGAGTGAATGACTGTCTCAATAGTGTCTTTATGAGTAACTACATATGTTTTAAACTAGTATATGTGAGTATTGGTGTATATAAGTGAGTATATGTGAGAGTGAGAGATTGGAAGAGTTCCTGTACAAATAAGTAGGTGTTTCTATAAGTGATTGTTTAAGAGAGTAAGTATGTGTAAGTTTCTGTAGAAGTAAGTGTGGTAGTGTGTGTATAACTGTATATGCAAGTAAATGGATGTTTGATACTTTGTTTGCATGTGTGACTATGTGTGTGAGTAACTCTATGGATGAGTGGTGGTGTGTAACAGGATGTATAGGTGTATGAGTACATATGATGAGTGAGTACATGTATGAGTGACTGTATAGGGACTGTTGGTGAATGAGTGGATGTGTGTGTAGATCTTGGAATTACTGAATAGGTGTGTTGTAACTGGTATTGGTATGTCCATTGTTTTGAAAATGTTAGTTTGTATTTTTGAGTGTGTGTATCAAAGGTTATATTAGGGTGAGAGGAGGTCTGCCACTCTATCACAAGGATGATGTCATCAGTGATGTCATTTGAGATGTCATCAGTGATGTCATGAGTGATGTCACTGACCATGTCATGAGTGATGTAATATGTGACGTCATCAGCAGTGCATTGCGGGCGTGCGAGTTATAGTTAGCTGAACTAACTATAACGGGGAATTTCTATGGTTTTGTACGAGTGAAATGTCCAACTAACTATAACGCCCCTGAAACCTATGGTTTTTCAGTGAATTTCTAAGGTTTTTTAAATGCTAATTTCTAACTATAACGTGCCTGAAACCTATGGTTTTTTCAGTGAATATATATATATTTAAGCAGAAGTGCTGATTGATTTGTTCCGCTAGTGTTAAAACAGTTAAAATATTAATTGGTTGTGATTATAATGATCTTTAGAGCTTTAGAACGCAATGTTCGAAAGGTTTTAGGATTTCAAGTTTTAAAGTGCTAGGTGCTTGTTAGGAGACTCCTGGAACCTCCTGATGTTTCGGCCCCTGCAGTTGGTGGTTGCGGGCATCTGACGCCACTGTCAACCTCTTGTGATGGTAGAGCGCGGGATGTCCTGTGTCCACTGTAGGCTTCATGGTGCAACTTCTACGGCTGCACACGACGCGTCTCCACGATGTTGTAAGGGCGGAGTGACTGTAGCGTATTTGTTGATTCGCTTCCTGTCTGGAATACTCCAAACGGCCTTCAGATCTGCGTGGGATGATTACATTTTGGCTGATGAAGGGTCCCTACCCACAGGTTTAGATGTTCCCTTGGGTGAGTGGTGGTTCCCGGTCCGTGTCCAGTTGGTACACTTCCCATGGCTTCACCAGGTGGGGATGGTACCTATGGCCTATTTGGAGGATGCAGGCCTGTGTCGTAGGGGTGTACATGTTGGCAGCTTCAGTGAATACGTTTTGGATGGTGATAATAAATTTCCCTAGTCTAGCCAGGATTTGAGGGGAGTTTTCGCTGAAACACGAGTCGTATGCCACTCTGCCGCACTTAATACCTTCCAGCTGGAACAAGGACAGGAGTAGGCAATGTTGTTCCTTGGCCAGTTTGGGGCAGCAGCACAGTAAGTGCAGCCATGATTCTTTGCGGTATTTACAAAGCCTGTTGGGGATTGATTCCTCATGGTTATCCCAAGCTGGGTTGAAGTTGGCAATAGGCAGAGCGAGTAGCCTCACATAGAGGATTTTGGTGCGGGCCTGGGCAGAGAGTGGTAATTGAAAATATGACTGTGCCTTTCCTGGGCTGTATGATTTATCCAGTGCCTCTGTCAATAAGTTATGTCAAA
This sequence comes from Calotriton arnoldi, assembly GCA_963921515.1. NCBI lineage: Eukaryota > Metazoa > Chordata > Amphibia > Caudata > Salamandridae > Calotriton > Calotriton arnoldi. The sequence continues at coordinate 39,007 of CAWUFW010018309.1, read as the reverse complement.
GACTCCCCAAGTCTTGTTCGAAGGATGTTAGAAGCGTTTGCTTGTTCACAGCTTTTTTATAAACCGATAGTGGGATGTCTTGCATGAGCAGGCTTTCAGGTCCGAATTTCAAGGAACTCATTGCTTTTGTCAGCTGCAGTTGCCACGGGGAACCCACTTCTATGAAAATTGCCCTCAGATGGTACTTGAGTGCAGACTCAGGGGCCCGCGTGACCCTTAGGTAGTATTTTAAAAGGTCCCCCTGTCCTGCAAGGTCTGGCCTTCCGAGGCCCAGTTCCAGTCGCAATCTAGATCTTCTGGCCTGCCGAGGAGCAAATAGTGTGGTCTTGTAGGCCTTGATCTGAGAATCTGTTAGGCAGTTGTCAAGGGCTCCAGGGAAGGCCATGTGGCCATAATTGAGGGCCGGGATACATTTTGCTCTTAATATTGTCAGCATGGTTTCCGCTGTGGGGCTTTGTAGGCAGCCACTAAGGCGCTTTAGTAGATGGACAACTGTTGCGTCCTTGTTTTTAGGTTGCCTTAGGTGGGCTGCTGCATTGGCCCTTGCCAATAGCCACACCCCAAGGTAGTTGTAAACTGGAGCTGTCGTTATTTGAAGATCCCCTAGCTGCCAGTAAGATTTTTTGTGGGGGTATTTACCGAATATTACAATTTTGGTTTTATTCTGGTTCACCAGTAGATTATTTGCTTGATTGTAATCATGGAGTGCGTTGCGGGCCATCTGTAGGCCAGCCCTGGTGTGGTCCATAATTGCTTTGTCTTCCGCGTATTGCAAGATGTAGATGTGTAGACTGCCCAGCCTTGATGTCACTAGGCTGGCTCCTTCCAGTGCTGCACCCATATCTGCTGTATAGACGTTAAAGAGGAGAGGGGCCAGCACACTGCCTTGTTTGAGGCCGTTGAGAGTGGGCACTTTTGCTGTGGCTCTGATGGAACTTGTTTTTACCCTAACCGATGTTCCTTGGTGCAATGATGAAATCGCCCTGAGGAGCTGTGGTGGAATCCCCTAGGCAGTTGGTTTCCCCCAAAGCCTGCCCCGGTCCACTTTGTCGAAGGCAGTACTATAATCCACAAAACAGCAGAAGAGGGGGGGGGGGGTTGCTTCCTCCTGACAGCCCGTTTAGCGATGTACACCAGGGCCAGGATATTATCCATTGTGGAACAGTTCGGTCAAAAGCCTGATTGATGTAATGGGAGAATGCCCTTGTTCGGCAGTCCAAGTTTCCAGTTCTTTTAGCAGGATGCGTGCATAGGCCTTTGCTTCTAGATCTAGTAGTGCAATGAGCCTATAGTTTGCCGGATTGGAGCGGTCTCCCTTTTTGTGGATGGAGAAAAGAATTGAGCCCCTCCAGGATGCTGGTATTGTTGCCGTTGTGAGAGCGAAGTTGTGCAAAGAGGTTAGTGTTGACTGCCAGAATTCATGCACTGTTTTGAATAGGATGGCCGGGATCCCGTTGGGCCCTTGACCCCCATCATTCCTCATTTCCTTGATGGTGGTGAGCGCTGTGCTTTCTCTGATTATGTCGTATTGGTCCCCGGGGACTGGCGTTTGACAACTTATTGCAGATAGTATTCCATTGTCTAGGCTGGTTGTGTATAGCCTGTTCACGTAGATTAGCCAGTTCCATTCTGCCACTCCATTCTCTCTCGTGGGCCCTGGATTGTCTACACAGTTAATGTATCTCCATAGGCGGGCTTGGTTTTTATCTTTTAGGATGGTGAAGATTTTAAGCCCCGTTTCCTCCTTGAGTTTGTTTTGGTGCTCCCATACTTGCTTCCTGTGGGCTGCCCTGAGCCAGCTAGTTGGGCCATTTCCCACTATGGAGCCTCGTCACCTTGCGGCTAATGCCCTGTTAAGTGCCCGTTTGCTGGCAATGATTTCCTTTGAGTAGAGGGGGCACCGGGTAGATGGTAGTCAGTGAGGAATGTTTCAATTGCCATTCCCCAGAGCCCTCTGGAGGAGGGCCACGAGACCGTCCCAATGGTCGGCCACGGTTGTGAAGCTGGTTTGATTGCAGGCAGACTTCCTTGCTTCAATCCATGCCAAGAGTTTGACCCCTTGCTTGGTCAACCATTTGATTCTATGTGGGACTCTGTGTCGCTCTTCCCCTGAAGGTTCCCCCAACAAGGGTGGGGGTAGTGAGATTGTGGAGGTTAGCTGCAGTGTTGTCCGTAGAGGTCTATGATCGCTTTCGTCCCTCTCATCTGTTTCAAAGGCAAGGGGATGGAGGGCCAGGCCTTTACTAACAAACATATAGTCATTTGTGGAAATGTTCTTGAAGGCTGGTCTGGGCATCCAGGAGGGGGAACTGGCTTTCTTGATGCTTTGGAGCGAGGACAATTGGTGATTAGCCAGGAGTGCGTGTATGGGGGTCACCGTTGCTGCCGGCTCAGGGCTGTTGTTTCTTTTGCCTAAGTCCCTGATGATAAAATCCCCTACTAGGATTGGCTGGTGTGACTTGCATTTATTCAACAGATCATCTATGGTGTTAGCTAAAAGGTCGAGGGCCTTTCTTTTCAAGAGCTGTGCTGGGTTGATGTAGCAGTTGAGTAGCAGCAGGCGAAGAGGTATTGAGTTTAGCTTTGTGCCGTTGATAAGCAGGGCTTGAAGGGAGTTGGACTTGATGGGGATTGCCGAGGCCACTATTTTCCATTTGTGTTTTATGAAGATAGACAGGCCACCGGATGGCCGCCCGAACAAGCTATTTGTTATGGCAGCAGTGTGGAACTCGTAGTACCCAGTCATGGTTGTTGTTGCCATTGCCCATGTCTCCTAGAAGAATAGTATGTCCCCTTGTTGAAGGTAGCCTAGGGCAGCTTTGTCCCCAACAAGTTCATTGATGCCTGCGACGTTCCATGAAATAATTGTTAATTGTTGGGAGCGATCTACCCTATTATTTGTGTTGAATTTTGCCTGTCTGCGGCGAGTGTTAGGGATGGCACCTGGTAGGGTTTCCAAGCCTACTGTGCTCGCCTTTAAGTGGACTGAGGTGGGTGCCTCGTTGGTTGTTGCAGCATGTTATTCGGAGGTCCTTTGCAGTCTTTGGCGGAGCTTGGTGACTACTCCCACTGGTTTTGGTCCTGTGGGTGCCACGCAGGATGGATAGAGCTTCCTTCTTCTGCGGCGGAGAGCAGACGACATGTGGGTATTTCTTGGAGCATGTGGGTCGGATGTATATGCCCCATTCTCCGAACTGTGGTGCTTCTGATAGAACTGCAGTTTTATAGTGCTGTTGTTGGAACCCCACCAGCGTTGATTCTCTGTGCGTGTCCCCCGAAGGTTCAGAAATTTTACCTACTCGAGGCACTCTGATTGAATGTGGGCCAAGGATGGAATATGTTGGAATAGACACAAGATGTTGCTCCTGTTCAGGATGTCAAAGTGTCCTTTGGAAAAGTACCTCGGGATAGCACTACTTCGTACATGCTCTCGACTGCCACAAAGGGGGCTGAATTGTAGACCCCTGCCTGGTAGCTTGAAGTAGATTAGGAGAACTGTGCCCTAGTTGACTTGTTTGCAGGTGACCTGTTGGGCCTGGGATGTTAGCAGATCTTTCTGCGATGTATTGGTGCAGAGGCCGGGCTGGCGGTGTAATGGAATAGGTAGGGGTCCAGCCGTGTTGGACTGGGGCTACATTCGTCTGATGTTTTGAAGGAGATGACTGAGTGCTGACGTCCGTCTTCAGCCTGGATGGCTCCTTGGGCTTCGTAGGAACATGGTCGGGACGTGCCACTTTCGAGGCCTGTACTTCAGATACTTTCGAGGTGGATAGAAAAGATTTTGTTCCTTGGACGGTGCCTCCCTGTTGAGGATGCTTTTTCTGAGCTGTTTTAGAGGTAAAGATTGGGTATAGCGGTACTTCGGAGTGAACTCTGTTTGTTGGATTCATGGACGAGGGTCTGTTCAGTAGGGATGCCTGCTGCCCTGCTCTTTTTTGCTTTGTCCTTTTTATTTTGTTTCCGCAATTTTTTCTTGGCCCTCCTGGACAGGAGGGCCAGGTGTGCCCCTGCACTGGTTGGTGATCGCTGCTTCAGAAGGAACATCGTGGCGGGTGCTTGCGCCTGGTGGTGTAAACTGTGATGGCACCGAGTCAGATTGAGTTGCGGGGACATGTTCGGTGAGTAAGCTGAGCAGGGATTTAGAAAGTTAGGTGAGGGGAGCGTCTTCGGGGATTATCAGCGCCTGGGCAGGGAATGCCTCTTCTATGAATATCGGTGCTAAGGTGCTGTGAGAATCCAGGTTAGGGAGTTCAGGGATGGCATTTTTTACCTTCACTATGGATAATATTTCACCGAGGACCTCAGGTAGAAGCGCCCATTTGTCTATGATGGCGTTGCATTGGCACGAGCACCTCTTGAAGTTCTGGATTTCTAGAATATTCTCTTCGATGGTATCCACCCTGATGCTTAGGTTGACTAGTCGCTGTGTAATGGGTTCCAGAAGATCGATTTGTAATTCCATATTTGACACTTGCCAGAGGAGTGCTCTTTCTATGGAGTTTTGTGCAGCGTTGAAGGTTGAGGTTTAGAGATCCTCGATAGTGTTCATAACTTGCGTTTCTAGAGGAGTATCACAGAGCTCTTCCTGTCCTATAAACAGCTTTGGGATGAGTTGCAATGCTCTTTCTATTTTCTTCTCTAGGCTATGTAGAGCGAGCGGTCGACCTCGGACCTGGGGAACAGGGTTCGAGTCTCGGCAACGACGCTCAACATCCTGTGATTCTGGGAAAATCACTTAATCTCCCCATGCCTAACAAAAATGAATGTGTTCATCTGTAATGAAACTGGTGCTCATGTAAAGCGCTCGATACCCGATGTCTCGCGCTATATAAAACTCTAAAAAAAAAAAAAAAAAAGGAAGGTGTAAGTTCATCCTTATTGGTGGCTATGGTGGTTGGGCTATCCGCCTACGAACTTGGTCTTGGTTTGGGATCAGTTACTGAAAAATGCAATTTCGGCACTTCAGGGGCAAAAGAGTTATGCTGGTGAATTTGTGCATTTGGGAGCTGCAATTTTGTTGCTGTGATTGAGTCATGAAAACCCCGGGTGCGCGGGCAGGGAGCTTCATCTCCGCTTCACGTTGGCGGTAAAAGGTTTTGTGCTGGTCATGTATTTGTTTGGACTGCTCTCATTGGTTGTCGCTGTTGGAGGTCCTCAGGCCCCTAAGGAAGGAACTGACTGAAAGTGATGTGTGATTAGGCCCTTGTTAGGCTCCTTAGGTGTGGTTTTCTGTGAGGGTGGCTCCTGAACAGTGCTGCTGTAGTCCTTCTGGGCGGCGTGGTTGTCCCGATGGGTGTGGGCTTAGCGGTGGATTCAGAGCTGTTGGCAGGCTCCTTTTTTGGGGCCATAGTTGGGCGCGACAAACACTTAGTTGGATTGCAGTGTGTATCTGTTCGGGGGACTTGATTTTCTTGCGGGGGCGCCATTGCGCAGTGGTTGGTTTTCTTGGAAGGCGCTTGGTGCTGGATTCCCAGATCTCCTATGCTCACTTGGACGCCTGGGCTGAGCTCTGGGGAGACGGGTCTCACCTGGGTGACTGAGGTCTAGGGTGCTCCTGGGGAGGAGTCTTAAACTTGGTAGTTGGACTACTGCCTTCTCGATGGCCTTGTTGGTAGAGCCGGACTGGCTGCCAGGGCTGAGGGAGGGTTGAGTGGGGAGTGTGTTCCTGCCCCTGCAGTGTGCCCTGGCTGGTGGCTGGTTCTTCCCATCCCTTGCTGACTAAGTTCTTCCCCAAGATTAATTGCTTATTTTAACTTGCAGGGCTTAGCGTGTGGGTGGAGGGCAGAGGGCGGAGAATGCTGAGCCCTCCTGGGTGCGAGAGTAACTGCGGAAGGGAGGGGTGCTGGGGATGGAGTTTTTCAGTGCACCTCATGCCCTGCCTCCCACAGCAGCAGCAGAATTCAATTCGATGCTAATCGCCAACCCCATGTTGCAGAGGAGCTTCCCAGTCATGGACGCTGAAGATGGTGCAGGTTAGAAGGTTCTAAGTGTTCAGGAGGATTGCAGCAAATAACTTGGAGCCCGTGAGGCGAGTGGGGCTCTCCAGGCACCCCTGCAAGCTGCACCCAGTGCTAACTGGGCCGCTTCCGCTGGGGACCTGGGGCTCTCTCTCTCAGCAGCAGCCTCTACGGGTGCTGCCGTTCACCTCCTAAAGCTGCCTTGTGAGTGCTTGGTAGCTGGGTAGGTAGCAGGGTTGCAACCTTCAGTCCTCCGGTCTGCTCTTCTAGCTCTGCGCCACTCCTGTGAGGTTTTCAGGGCATACGTGGCTGCGGGGGCGGAGAGGGCGGGGTCTGTGAGGGGCTGCGAGGCTGTAGGCGAGGGCCACTGAGGGAACGTCTTACCGGCGGCTTCCCTGCCACCCGTCTTCCCAGCCAGCACGTCTCCCTAGGCTTGACTCGTCTGCCGTCGGCCCTCGCTAGCGGGCCCCCGTGGCTCTTGCGTAATACTCCTTGCTTCTCCTCTCTCTTGCGCCTCTCCTCGTGCATGACCGAGATCCGGAACCGGAAGAAATAAAATAGAGGAGTTGCATAGGTAAGTGGAAGTCAATTACCCCATAGAGCTTCTATTTCCCCCTCATTTTAACCATATTAGTTAGAGGTGCAAATAAATAATAGTTTCCTGCTAGCCAGATATTTTTAATTCTCTTTTTTTCCATCAAATCCCATCCAACTCCTATTTTTCTCTCATCTGAATAGGTACTAACACTATCAGTGCCCCCACGTACTTGTCGGTCGTAGCATGCCCCATTCCGCAGCGGGATGGGAAGAACCCTATGATGAAGCATGCCACCAAGGGGTAACCCTGGTGGATGAGGGTTATTTAAAGACATTTCTCTCTCTTTTTTTCTCTCAATAAATAGGAGGGCAAAAAGAAAGAGCGTAATTCACATTGGAGATGAGTGACTCTCTTTGGTTTTCGAGTTTCCATGATCGTCAGGCCCCTGGCTATAAGCCATTTTCAAATTGTTTGGGCCTCGTGTGACAAGGACCTGGACCTTGTTCCTCCTTGCTTGCTGAGGTATTAAATGGGGTTTGTATTGTCCGCCTGAACAAGCAGGGACTGGGTTTTGAACAATAGATGAAATGCCTTCAGTGCCAGATGGACTGCACGTAGTTTGAGTAGAATGATGTGATAGGTTATCTCTCTCTGTGACCATTTGCCCTGAATTTGTAGGTGATCCATGTGGGCTCCCCATCCTAGTAGTGATGCATCTATCACTATTGTTTGAGGAAGAACGTGCTGATGAAATGGCATTCCTCAAAGCAGGTTGGCTGGAGAGCACCACCATTTCAGCGTCCCATTAAGGGATAGTTTTATCCTGTCTTCCCAGTTGCCCATCAGTTGGTCCCACTGGTCCTCAAGACATTCCTAGACAGGCCGCATGTGGAGATGGGCATTTGGTGTGAGGAAGAAGTAGGAGGTCATCGAGCCAAGAAGAGACAACACTGCCCTCACCGCTGGATGAGAGACTTTCATGAAAGTGACACTTCTGAAGGAATTGATAAGTGTCTCTCCTCCGAATGACATACACTTGCTTGATTGGTGTTGATGGAGGCTCCCAAATAATGCAAAGTTTGAACCTGGGTAGATGTTGATTTGCTGAGGTTGACATGAAGCCCCAACTATTGAAGGAGATCACAGGTACAGTTGTAATGAAGTTGGGCTCCCTGAGATGTTGACTCCTTTATTAACCAATCGACTAGGTATGGGTAGATGAAGATAATGCGTTTTCTGAGGTGGGCCGCCACTACTGCCAGTTACTCTGAGAATGTTCGGGGTGCTGATTTTAGGCCAAATGGAAGTACTTGGACTAATAATGGTGTTGCCCCACAGCGAACCTCAAGAACTTTCAATGCTTTCTGGTGTTTGGAATATGAAAATATGCATCTTGGGGATATATTTGTTGTAATGCCAGCATCTGGACCTTTTCTAGCCAAATCCATTTTTTGGCTATTTTGAGGTCGAGTATGGGTCTGAATTCGTTCTTGGATTTCTTTTTCACCAGAAAGTATCTGGAATAAATGCCAGTTTCCCGTGGTCTGTGGAGAATGGCTTCCACCGCATTCTTCTGAAAGAGGATGTTTACAACCGACTGTAGCAATGGGAGATGGAAATTGTATGGTTTTGGAGGAATAGATGGGGGACTCGTGAATCTGAGACAATACCAATTTTGCACAATATTTAGACTTCCTGCGCCTTACGTGATTTTTTTGCCACTCTGCAAGATTATGAAAAATGCCTCCCCTACCGGAGTTTGTAACGTAAGAGGGGGAAGGGAGGATTCATGGTTTGGATCCTGATGCCTATTTACCCCCTTGAGCAGGCAGTTAGGTGGATCTTCCTCTCGTCTGCCTTCGTTGTTGTTAGTATGATCTCTGGTATTGTTGCTCTTATCGCTATTGATACCATTGAGGGGTTTAAAACCTCGGAGGGTAAAACCGGCACTGGTAGGGTCTGAAGGATTTACTTTGTGCTTTTGGTCTCTCTAGACTCACCACTTTAAGAGTTTCCATCTAGGATTTCATGTGTGCCATCTCATCATCAGTGTAACTTCTGAAGAGAGTGGGACCTGAGAATGGTAGGTTTTGGATCCTTTGCGGAGACTCAGGCTTAAGAGATGTTAAACTGAGCAAAGCATGTCTCCTTAAAGCCACAGTATTCATGTTCTGCTAAGAGGGAAGAATCCACTGCCGCACTAATCAATTGATTGGACACCATTTAGCCATTGTCAACTATTTCCATGAGATCTTCCAGTCTGTCCCTGGTAAGATGCTCTGCGAAAGACTTAATAGAGTCCCAGAGAGCTCTGTCATACCTGCCCAGGAGAGCAGTTGTGCTGGCTGCTTTCATTGTTGTTGCAGCAGTGCTGTAGACTGTGCGACCTGCATAGTCCAGTTTTTTACTCACCTTATCAGTAGGAACCAATGATGGAGAAGTGGCATAGTGATTTTTGGCCACTAAGAGTCTGGAGGTGGATCAGAACGGAGGAATAGAGGAGAACTCCGCCCGAAGTAGGTTTTGCTGATGTACTGATGATCTTCGAGGCGGTATTGCTGGTGGAGGGGACTTGAATCTGATTGAGTACCCACTCCGCACAATATCGAGCACCCAATTGTCCTTTGTTATTTTGTGCCACTCGTCCAAATGAAACATGATACTTTCCCCCCACCGGAGTGAGTAACAGAGCTGGGGGAGCAAGCTCTCAATGTTTTGGCTGCTGTTTAGCCAAGGGGGTTGTTTGCCTGGAAGCCCCCTGTCCTCGTCCAGGTCGGCGCTGGTGAAAGTGGGTTCTGGAATGGTGTTGTTGCGAGGACCAGTGAGGAGTTTGAACCCTCTGTTGGTATTGTCGGTGGTCATAAGGACGGTATCGGCGTCTGTAATCCTTACATTTTTCCAGACGTACTGCCTTCAGGGTGTCAAAGCTCAGACTACATTCTGGACAGCTCATCATCGGCGTGAGTGCCAAAAAGTGAAGTTCCATTGAAGGGCAGATTCAGAATCCTGTGTTGGGCCTCAGGTTTTAGGCCCGTGAGTCTCAGCCAGGAGGAGCACCTAGCACAGATGCCATGCGAATAACCATGAGCCACCAGATCTGACAGTCCTGCCAAGTATCACGCATCAGGCGTTAGACTAACGCATTTTAGTGTGGTGGTCCGCATCACTGCACTAAAATGCTTAGTCACGCATTATATCGCCTCCTGGCACCACCGGGCAGACTAGTGAGAAAGAGCAACACCCAAAGCAATCAAGCAAACTGAGCAGCGTGGACTGCAGCGCTGCTTGAGTCTGGTAGTGTGCACTGTACGACTGCACATACACATTGATTGAGCAGTGCTTTGCTGCACAATCAATGTGCAATGTAGTGAGTTGCGCCGTCCAGGGGGCTCTGCTCAGGGTTGGATTGGGATCAAAAATAGACCCGGGCACGCTAAAAAAAAGTGGCCCACATTTGCGGATGTTTTCTTAATTTCACTTAGATTTAAAAAAAGCGTGGATTAGTTCACACTGCTGAACCACACATGAATGCAAGTGAGTCCGCTTCTGCTCAGGCCACCTGCCCCCGCTCAATCTGTATACATTACTGGGCGGCCCAGCGAGGGAAAGGGAGTGACACCTCCGCCCATCTGCCTCCAGAAAGGCCACTCTGGCACCCATTGGGACGTTGGCGGCATTCAAACAGCACAGACAGCCCCCAGGTCGCCCAAAAAATGGCCCACAGCTGGAACTTGGATACCGCCCCCTCTGCCATTGCCCGAGTGCCCGCCTTACCAATCCGACGCTGGCTCTGCTGCGCAGGCGGCATATTCAACATTCGCAGTCAGCTGTTGCTTAGACTCACTCAGCTAGAGCCAGCTGCGGCGGCCTCACGTTACGTGCCGTCACGTGACTCTCTGTTTTCCAACAGGAAGAGTCACTAGTAGTAAGGCAGCAATTAAACGCGGGCAGTAATGTTTCTTGGGCGCACTACTTCCAGCCTGTGTGCCGCCAGTAGTTTGCTGCCCCATCATCATGTGGGACCACAGGGAGAGCACCTAGCAGAAGAGGTCGGACAGTCATCTCTGCAGAAGGAAGACCTCCACAATGCCGTGCTGAAAGAAGAGATCACTCGTCCCATCCGCAACTCAGGTCTGACAATTCATGTTGCTTTCTGACATTATGACGTCGATTTACAACATTAATAATAATTTAATTTTAGCAGGCTGCCTGAGTAGAACTGCGCGCTGGTGCCGCGGCAGACTGGGCTCAGAGCTGAGCTAACTGTGTACATTAATCGCCTGGGGGTGGCACCTTCCCTGTTCCCAGCAGCTGTTTTTACGGCATGCAGCGCTCACTTTCCTTACTACTTCGGGGACACAGAAAGGCCTGTCTCCTTATATGCTGGTTACAGTCCAGCAATTAATAACAAACATTTACAATGCAATAGGTCTCGCAATGACATTGTTTTGAGCTATTGGCATTGAAAATGTTATTGTTTTTTTTTTCCCCATCGTGAAGCAGCCAGCAGTGGGAGTGTTGTGTTGTGGTTTATAGATGTCACAACCAGGGGAGATGGTGCCTGCGCCGCACTTTTACGCACCGGATCCCATGGGAGAGGAGTTGTTGTGTGTGTTTTTTTTCACCTGCTCTATTTTCAAGTTATGTTCAGTTCCCGAGGACAGGGCCATTGTAGGGTTTAAACTCCCCGTGATGACACGGCCAGGGGTGCAGGGGGCGTGTGTTGTGTGCAGGAGCACACTCAAACTTTCTCCTCCACATGGATAAAAAGTACAGTCACCCAGACTCTCCTGCAAACAAATAAAAGGTGCAGCCAGTCACCCAGACTCTACCCTTCATAAGGATAAAAGGTGTAGTCACCTTGGCGCTCTCATCCACACGGATAAAACGTGAAGTCACCGTGGCCCTCTCCTCCATAGGGAAAAAGGTGGAGTCACCTTGACTCTCCTCCGCACGGATACAAGGTGGAGTCACCCTGACTCTCCTCCACACGGATGAAAGGCGGAGTCACCCTGGCTCTCTTCTCCAAGGGGAAAATGGTGGATCTCTTTGGCAACTCACTTAACTATGTCTCGTTTCCAGCCATGGTTTGAAGTACGGCTAGGGCCATAGGTGACATATGTAGGGGCACTAGGGGTTAAAGTCCAAGGGTAATGGGACAGAAGAGGGGCATATGCCCAAGTGGTCCCACATCACGAACTCGCCCCCTCAGCTGGCCCTGGCTTTAGATAACTCTGTCAGGGCGGGCTCGTCCGGTCCGCGGGTCTTACAGACAGAAACTACAAGACCCAGAATGCAACGGGGTTATAGTGACAAAAGAGAGTTAATACTGGCAGCGGCAAGGGGTGCTTCGTGGGCGCCTCACCCCCCTAACTCCTAATGGAAACTACAGAAACAGAGCAGAGGAGGGACTGGAGGCCGAGGGTTGAGGGTGGGGAGAGGGGAGGAGAGACAGGAGGGCTGGGGCCAGAGGGTGGGGAGGGCTGGTGTGTGTGTGGTGAGGGAGGGAGGGAGGGAGGTGAAAGGAGGGCTGGGGCCGGAGGGTAGGAGGGCCGGGGGTGTGTGTGGTGAGAGAGGGAGGGGACAGGAATAAGGAAGTGCTCTCACTGCCCAGGTGTCACCGGTTTACAGCTGTCAGCGCCACTATATTCTTTTTTTAATTATGCAGCAAAAAGATACATATTAAAGCAGATTTTTAGGCAGTGTTATTTTCATCTGTCTGAAAACAACTTTTGTAAAATATTATGTGGCATAATCATCTAGTGAAGGTTGGCGCCGCAGAACTATGTAAATCTTCTGGCCCTCGCCATTGGTCAGTTCTTTATCTATAATTTATTGATGAAAGTTGCACCCAAACATCCTAGTTCCAATCTCTGCCCATTGTTGGATGCACTCTGAAGAAAACAGATTTTTCAAGCAAATGTCTCCAAAGTAAACACGTAATATAAAACAACTTGCCCCAGTAACATGGTTTAGTATTACCACCTCAGCAATCTAGTGACATTTTCAATACTTCTGTTTACCAGAAGCATCGATGGCAACACTGGGCCGTATTGCACGGTTATGGTTCTGTATCCTCTCTGTCTGGAGGGGGGTAGGGGGGATGTGCATGGGTGTGTGTGTGCGTGATCTCGGTCCGCTAGTGGCCTTGAAAGGCTGTGCAAACACTCTGGCGAGAGCATGCTAGTTTTCTCACAGACATTAATCTTAAAAAGTCTATGTTGGGGTTCTCCTTTTTCTCTGTTACTTACCGAAGGGTCACATTCATTTTTTAGACACGGGGAGATTAGGTGATTTGTCTAGAATCACAGGATGTTGTGACGACGCCGAGACTCGAACCTCGTTCCCCTGTTCCAAAGTCGGGAGCTCTGGCCCTGAAGTCGCATCCTCTCTTTAATCACCCCTTTCCGTCCATTTAAAAATAATAATAATAATAACCAATAAAGCTCCCTGGGGTGCAGGTCTCAGGGATCTCTGCATTGTAATTTTTTGTTGTTGTTATGTGCAAGGGTTCGTTCCAGGCTCAGGGCGCCCGGCTTGTACCCTTTGCAGCCTTTATTGCCCCCTTCCCTACTTGTCAACCCCCCAATAGTCTAATAATCAATTTTGTGCGTGTAATTTGGTCTGAAAGGGACAGGCTGCGCAACAGCCGGGATCCCGAGCAGTGGTCGGGGCAATGACCCCCTGACTGCGGGTGAAGGGTGGACACGGGGTGGGTGGACACGGGGGTGGGGGGAGAGGGTGGTGGTCAGTGGGATAGAAGGGTGAGCTGACATCAAGGGGCTCGGGACCATGTGGCATCTCGCAACCGTGTTCCTACCATTATATTTGTTGATAGTGTTATTATTCTTATTTACTTAGCGCCAACTCGGTCTGAAGGCATCGGAGCGCTCTACATAAGCACTAGGTACATTACACAAGTATTATTAGTATTAATACTGCTGCGCTTCTTGATGGTATCGTTTTCGATAGCGGAATAAATATCGTTAATATAACTGTTGCGATGATGACAATGTTCATATCGAAAACAGAAAGAGGAATATTACAGACCCGAACAAGAAGGAAAAGGAAAGAAAACAACGGAAAGAAAGAGGTAAGGAATGAGTGAGGGGAATTTAACAAAAGAGGGTGGGGGTGAGGGAGATGTAAAGAAAGGGCCTGCGAAGAAAGAAAAAAAGAGCGAAGGGCGAAAGCGAAAATATTTGAGGCAAATAAAAAGAAAAAAACAAAGTATCAGAAAGAAGGAAATCTGAGAAAAGGACACTAGCTCGCAGGGACGCTAGAGACGCAGCGCGCATGACGAGCAACAGGCGATGGGTGGGCGGGCCTAAAGGAGAAAGGGCGTGCACCATCCCCACTTCCAAAGAAGCCCGACAGAAAACCAACGCCTATAGATCTCGCAAGCGTGCAGCGCATGCGCTGCAACGCAGGCGAGACCTAAAAACCTGGGAGTTCGATGTTCACAGCACATCTAGTTTAGAAGCTCTGTAGGTTTTAGGCCTTGCTCCGTGAGCTCAGGGATGTTTGGTTTTAATCCAACAATGACGAGGAGTTTAGAAGAGAACAGGGGCCCTGAATGAACTATGGCTACCAGTACTGGTGAGGAAACATTACAACAACAAAAAAAAATACTATGAAAAATGCAGACGTTTTTACTGTGGGAATTGCAGCTAATGTAATGTAAGTAGCAATGCACTTGAAAACTGGATCGATTAACACTGAGATACTAACAAATGCAATGCATTTTTGTGTATTATAGAAATTACTAAATTTACTCAATGCCTTCAACTTCAAATACAGAAAGGCATTTCATTTTCACTTGAGTGCTATGGAGAGACCAAAAAGTCCTCTCAGTATAGGTTAGATTAATTTTTTTAATTGAAATTAAGATCTTTTTGAGTCAAAGGTTAGTGGTTATGGCAGTGGTGTTTTTTGTTTATTTGAGCCTCTGCAGTTTGTTGCTGGGGTGCATGAACCAACGTACTAGCCCACCACAGATTATAGTGAGCAATGCCATCACTGCTGCAGAAGTAGACTAAAGGAGTGAGAAAGAAAAGATGTAGGCGGAATCAAGGGAGAGGACAGAACTATGTAAGAAAGCATGAGAGAAAGAAAAGGAGTCTGAGAAAGGACAGTGAGGATGGAGGAGTGAGAGAGAGAAAGTGTGCGACAAAAGTACGAAGTGAAAGTAAGAAGGTGAACCAATAAAAAGAGGAAATCGAGTGGAAAAGAGCCATATAGAAGAAACAGGAAAGTGGATGGAGGGGAGACAGATGAACAGAGAATACAGAGGAGAGAATAAAAGTTAAGAAAAAGCGGGCAGAGAGAACAATGTGAGAAAGGAGAAGAATGGATGGAAGCAAGGAAGGAGAATGCAGAGAAGAGAAAGGAAGAGGAGGAAAAGCAAACAGTGAGAGAAGTTTGAGAAAGGAAGAATGGATGAAAGAGCAAGGGAAGAGAGCGCAAGTGAGAGAATGGGATGAGGGAAATCGGACAGAAAGAGTGGGGAGAAATAGACCAGCTTCAGTGCATCCAGCGGGTTCCGGTTAGCAAGTGTGCTGATCTCTCAAGGTGGCATTTATTTCCATTATCTTAAGTTGCACTCTGTAAAGCACGGCTCCTTTACCCTGTTACCTAAGTTTGAACCATCACCTTGTAATGCTACGACAGAACTAATGGGAAGATTAGCACACATTTAGTGATTGTGCTGGCCTGTAATAGAACAGCACTGTTTTTCTCATGCCTGCTGTACATTGCACCCCTCTCATTTTGTCACCATACTGCATAAATTATTTCAATATTTTCAAAGGGCAGGGTACACAAACTCAAGCGGTCTCTCAACAACACCATTCTGTTTTTGCTTCAGAACAAACTCTTTTAAAATTCAGGCTTATCTTATTGAAAGAACGATTTAAGATATTGCCCTTAAATGAGCAAATGAAAGATGTTGATCTCTGTTATGGGCATTTCTAGACCATTACATTGCACAAAAAGAGTCATTTCTGTAATTTATCTCAATGAAGATGAGATAATGCATTTGTTCTTGCAATGAAGTTTCGACTCATAGTGTGACTTATGGCATTGGAATGTCACTCATGAGGACACTGAAAACATTTAAATGTCGCTTATGAGGCAGCAGAAAATTTGGCAGCTATGGCTGAGGGCTCTACTTTGCAGCAATCGCACTGTCTTCAGTCTGCACAAAATTGAGTTGAGCCGCATAAGTAAAGTTAGTACAGCTGAGAGCTCTGCATTGCAGTGAGTCGCTGTCTGCAGTACGATTAGGTGCTTTGCAAGCCTTTTTAAGATCTTCTTAGAGTTTCTTGTTGCTCAAATGGGTGTAGTTTCTGTTATTTAAACGTTTCCCTCGTCTTCATTCCTTGATTTTGCTCACGAGAAAGTGTCACTCATATTCGCTGAATGTCACTCATAATTACACTGGAATTATGAAAATGTCACACATAAGCAGTCTGAAACCTTGGCAGCTATGATCTGAAGCATCAGCTGCTGCACTTATGACCTGGTTCGCTACGAGTCCTCCTTCCTGCAGGATCTCCTGGAAATCCTGCCGGTCTTCTTTTGGCAGTTTGTCCGTGAACCTTGAGAGGGAGTCCCACAGAGATCGATCATATCTTCCCAGGAGTGCAGATGAGCTAGCGACCTTCAAATAAGAGGCTGAGGTACTACACATTCTCTTCCCAATAGAGTCCATTGACTTGCTGTCTTTGTCAGGAGGGACTACGGAGGAGGGCGCCCCTGAGTGTGCTTTCCTTGCTGCTGAATCTATGACAGAGTCCGGTGGAGGATCAGACCTCAGTAACAGTGAATCCTGGTCTGGGGCTCTGTACTTTTTAGGTCTCGCCTAGCGTTGCTGCGCACATGCGCAGCTCGCTCGGCGAGATTTATTGCTAATGAGGAGTTTTAGTAGAGGGCTTTAAGCCCCGCCCCTAATTTCCATTGGCTGGCGTCACCGTTTATGCTAAACGGTGGACTGCCATTGGAAATGAGGGTTTTTGGTTGCAGCCCTTTGGCCTGCGATCCGGACTGCGTCGCCTGCTTCACGGCTGTCGTGAAGCACTTTCTTATATTTATGGGGCCATGTGTTTAAACACATGGCCCCATAAAGACAAGAGATCCCCATGCTCCGGCTGCAGCGCGGTCCTCTTTCACTTTAGGGACCGCGCTTTTGATATGATGCACGCGGGTTATTTGCAGTTTCTCGACCTGTGCACTCGTCAAAATGGCACAAAGACGAAGCCAAGAGAACCAAGGGGTGTCAGACTTCCACCGCGCTGTTTATGTTGGACGTTTTGACGATAAATTATGAAAGATTCTCTGTGTTTTTAGCATCTCATAGACTCGTGGTTTTGACCGGCGCGTTTCTTTCTTTCCTCGGCACAGAAATTAAGAAGTTAGCAGCACTCGTGGAAGAAAGCACAGCGGCTAGACGCCAGAGCAGGGTCTTTCGACCAGTTCAGAGGTGCACAAATGGGATTATTTCGCGCACCAAGTGCTGCTCTCGGCACTTCGCCAGCTGTGAAAAAATTAGAATAGCGGCGTTTCGTTCCTGTGAAACCATTTACGCACTCAATCACACTTACTGCTAACACATCAACTACACACGTTACCACTACACACACAATTGCATTCACGTCACACTCCCGAAGGTGTAAATACGCACAATATATATACAAACCCATCACACACATATACACACGCCAGACGCGCATATATATGAAGTGCTATGCTTAGCGCTCCTTTAGGAAAGGTGCACATCCAGGCACTGCATGCAGAGCCAGGCGGGTATTTGTAGGAATCTAGTTCTGTAGTTTCAGGTGGGTTCAGTCGCACTTACTGCCACGATGGCCGTTAGTGCAAGCAGTCTGTGTCTGGGCAGAGGCTGGAGGAAGGGGGAGGGAAGGGGTTGGGGGCACCTGGTCGGGAGGGGGCTGGAAAGATGGGGTGGAGGGCATGTGAGCAGAGATGTTTGAAATAGTACGCAGTAAGTCAAGGGGAGGTGAGGAAGAGCAGGGTGTGTAGGGGCATAAAGATGCATGGGGGAATACAGAAAAAGTCGAATATATGGCAGGTGACAGACTTTGGAAAGCAGAAGGATGTTTTCTCGTGCGGGACTTCTAAGACCCCAGGGGGTTTAAACGAGGGCAGGAGAGGGGCTGCGGGTCTTAGCCAGACTGCTTGGGTTCAGCCAGACCCCAGTCTCCCCAGGACCACACAAACTGAGAGCATCCACCCGCAATGGTCTGTGCACTCCCCCACCACCACCAACACACACACAGCCCCGCAGGCAATTAGGATGAATCCCCCAGGGGCCATGCAGCGCCCCCATGCAGTGTGCAGACTAAGTGCCCTGTACCCCAGAGTCAAGTGGGCTGTTCAGCATACGCCCCCCCCACCTCCTGTGGGGTGTAAAGATACCTTGCGCCCTCCCCAGTGTTATGTACAGACTTTCTGTGCGCCCCCTCCCCCCAGACAAGTGAAAATGCAACCCCGCTGGGACCGTAGTGTCTGATTCCCTCCCTCTCTTGGGGCTTGGAGGCAAAGCCCACCTTTCCAGGTTATAAAGCGTGAATGCCCCCTCCCAACCATGGTGCTGTCTAGACTCCCTCCTCCCCCACTGGTAAGAATGAGGCAGTGCCCCCCTCCCACACCCCAAAACCACACGCACACCCCCGTGTCACCGAAGAACGAGAGCCCCCGCAAACTCTGAAGGCTGACCCTCCCCACCCCAACCCCGCGCCCGCAGACTGCACCTGTCTGCGCCACTGTGAGTCACGGTGACGTCTGTTACATTACCGGGCACTGCAGGCCACCGCCGTGTACTTCAAACACTGATTTATGTCTCGAGACTGTACCGTTGGTGCTGATTGACATCAACGCCATGCCGAGATCAAGTTCACTTATCTATCTGCGCAGCCGTCTGCCTCTGCCGAGACCACGTCTACTGGTGTAACTGTCTTTAAACCTGCCTCAACCCCGGCTATTTCTTCATCTTTTCTCCTGTCCGTCAGTTTCTCTACTTATGTATGTACCTTTCTGCCTTTGATTGGTCTATCTATCTATCTATCTATCTATCTATCTATCTATCTATCTATCTATCTTTCTTTCTGTCTGTCTGTCGTGCCGGACTATCCCGGATCTATATTTTCTATGTACCTTGCCATCTCTCTATATATCATATTTACCTTCCGACCGTTCTATCCATTCCTTTTATCCTGTTTGTCTGTTCCTCCTATTTACCTTTCTAGCTGTACATGTCTGTCTGCCCCTCTGGCTCTCTTTCTTCTTTGCCTTCTGCTCTTATTACGTCATGTCACTGGCTTTCTAACTATATGTTTGCCTTTCTATATGACTGTCCATCTTGGTCTGACTGTGTCTCTCTGCCCCATTTCTGTCTACATATCTACGCACTTGTTTCTAATAATCGCCTGCCGGCTCGTGTGTGCCTCTGTCTGCCTTTCAATCCGTCTACTCCCATCTACAAATGTGCCCCTGCCCTTCACTTTTCACTGGCACAATCGTAAAAAGTGACAACCCCCCTCTTTAAGGTCGCCCACTTCCACCCCATGGTCGCAGCGTCTAGCCCTGGCGTACAGGTGAGCCTAAGTGTGCAGAAGTTGGTATGGGGTTTTTACCTGTCGTGCACAAACACCAGCGTGTACGTGGGCACCCATCTGCCAGGATAAACTTCGCTCTTACAGTGAATTTCAATCTGTGGGTTAAAACACGCTCCAAGTGGGGTGAACATTCATGCAACATGCGGACGAGTACAGCTCATGCACCCCAAAGAGTCTGGGTTAGAAAACTGGCCAACTGTCGGATCCGGTCACAGGGTGTCAACGGGGCTTCGTGCCGCTATAGACTGCACCTCAGAACAAACCAGACTATTCCACTGACATGCACCCCTTCAACTTAATCCTCAATCACCCTCTAAGAATTCACAATACTTGAAGGGTTAATGCACATGCAGTGAAAATCTAGGCGAAACTTGAATCGTGGTCGTCACTGACTCAGCCTTTCACCCTTCTGCTCTCATGTTTGAAGTGGGTTTGGGTTTGGACTGTGCACTTCCCTCTACGCATAGATCTGCATGATAATCAGTATTCGTGCGAGTGAGTGCCGGCTGCTAGTGCGTGTACAGTTTGCTGCTTCCCTACCATGGCTATACAGAGACCCTACAGAGTGTCAGGAAGTGTTGTCACAGGAATGCGCATGCCTTACATATCACTCTTACTATTAAGAGAGTAGGTACACAGACAGAAATGCACCAAACAGAGCTCTTTAGTGGAACAGTAGAGGCAGGAAACAACCACTCCTGGGACTGAAGTGTCTGCAGCCTGAGCTGAAAACCTGGCCTCCAATCCCAGTCTTCCTAACTTGGCTAACAAGCATTAAAAATGCAATAGGTCTCGCCTTTCATTAAGTTAAAGCCATGTGCTTTGCTATACAATACCATTAGCAAAGCAAATGGCTTTAACTTAATCAAAGGCGAGACCTATTGCATTTTCATTGCTTGTTGATTATGCGCGGTGGCGCTGCTCCTATTGACGCAGGAGTGAGAAAAGTATGAAGAGCCGGCTCCAGTAGACCAGGTACCAAGGGAAGCAGAGGTCTAGTGGACGACCTGTGGTGGAGGGTTTCAAAGATGACTGATGCCAAAGTGGTCTTAGAAGGCATCTCAATGTTTAGTTTTGCAGCCGCTCTACACAGGACCTCGTTGAAAGTAATTATGTCGTCCACTGGTGACACTTTGGCAGGAGGAGTGGCAGACAAAGTAGGGGAATAGTCTTCCACCAAGGATCTAGAGGTGTTGTAGACCACGATGGAGACATGTGTCTACACTCCCCAGAATAGTACAGCTTGTACTAAAAGACGTCGACTGAAGCCAAAAGATTTAACTTCAGAATATCAATTAATGACAAAAAAGCCAATAACTGACGAGCTCAATGCTCCAGGCTCCTCACAGAAGGAGCCGGAAAAAAGAACTGACCTAACTGTCACCGGTGGGGCATGATTGGAGCCTGGAGGTCCTGGAGGTCTTAAAGGCACGGTGCCAGTTTTTGATATGTGTTGTATATGCAGCCTTCCTGGCTAATCTGCCTGCTATTACCTTGCCTTTTTCCTTAAAAATAAAGGCTATGTTCAAACAAGTTAAGAGTACATTTCTCTATGTCATGGAAATGTTGCATATATATATGTTTTATTTTAAAAGAAAAAATTTCAATGCAATATTGGCATATTTGAACCTAATTTGGGGTTTAGGCTGCATATATGTGTGTGTGTATGCATTATATATGTATATATATATATATATATATATATATATATATATATATATATATATATATATATATATATATATATATATATATATATATATCACAAAGTTGCCTGCAATGAGGAGCCCACACTGGTAAGTTCCATAGCCAACTTCTTTAATGAAGAAACTGCATAACAGACAGCAGAGGTGCTTCGCCTTATTCCAGTCCCGCCCGACGCGTTTCGTGTGTGAGCACTTCCTCATGGGCTGCGGGCTTTCAAATAGGTACATATCACGGCAGTTTTCTCAGCATACTTTTAAAGTCAAATATCTCCGCCCATGTGGGCGTGGCCATCCTGTGGCCTGATGGTTATTGTAGTGCTGTAGATTTTCCTCAAGTGAGTCTCCGTGCAAGGACTCTCGTTTTCAATGGTATTTCCACAGTGGGTTGCGAACTAACAACTTCACCCGCCTGTAATGCACGTAATCATTTCTCCATTGGGCATACCAGGACCCAAAGCTGCCACGCCGGTTGACGAATCAGCAGGACTGTACCGACGGTACAGCGGGGCTTACCTCGCGGCTCAGGCTGCGCCGCTATTATCCAAACCACCAAGTTGCCTGCAATGAGGAGCCCACACTGGTAAGTTCCATAGCCAACTTCTTTAATGAAGAAACTGCATAACAGACAGCAAAGGTGCTGCGCCTTATTCCAGTCCCGCCCGAAGCGTTTCGTGCGTGAGCACTTCCTCATGGGCTGCGGGCTTTCAATTAGGTACATGTCACGGCAGTTTTCTCAGCATACTTTTAAAGTCAAATATCTCCGCCCATGTGGGCGTGGCCATCCTGTGGCCTGATGGTTATTGTAGTGCTGTAGATTTTCCTCAAGTGAGTCTCCATGCAAGGACTCTCGTTTTAAATGGTATTTCCACAGTGGGTTGCGAACTAACAACTTCACCCGCCTGTAATGCACGTAATCATTTCTCCATTGGGCATACCAGGTCCCAAAGCTGCCACGCCGGTTGACGAAACAGCAGTACTGTACCGACGGTACAGCGGGCTTACCTCGCGGCTCAGGCTGCGCCGCTATTATCCAAACCACAAAGTTGCCTGCAATGAGGAGCCCACACTGGTAAGTTCCATAGCCAACTTCTTTAATGAAGAAACTGCATAACAGACAGCAAAGGTGCTTCGCCTTATTCCAGTCCCGCCCGACGCGTTTCGTGCGTGAGCACTTCCTCATGGGCTGAAAATGGCACAAAGACGAAGCCAAGAGAACCAAGGGGTGTCAGACTTCCACCGCGCTGTTTATGTTGGACGTTTTGACGATAAATTATGAAAGATTCTCTGTGTTTTTAGCATCTCATAGACTCGTGGTTTTGACCGGCGCGTTTCTTTCTTTCCTCGGCACAGAAATTAAGAAGTTAGCAGCACTCGTGGAAGAAAGCACAGCGGCTAGACGCCAGAGCAGGGTCTTTCGACCAGTTCAGAGATGCACAAATGGGATTATTTCGCGCACCAAGTGCTGCTCTCGGCACTTCGCCAGCTGTGAAAAAATTAGAATAGCGGGGTTTCGTTCCTGTGAAACCATTTACGCACTCAATCACACTTACTGCTAACACATCAACTACACACGTTACCACTACACACACAATTGCATTCACGTCACACTCCCGAAGGTGTAAATACGCACAATATATATACAAACCCATCACACACATATACACACGCCAGACGCGCATATATATGAAGTGCTATGCTTAGCGCTCCTTTAGGAAAGGTGCACATCCAGGCACTGCATGCAGAGCCAGGCGGGTATTTGTAGGAATCTAGTTCTGTAGTTTCAGGTGGGTTCAGTCGCACTTACTGCCACGATGGCCGTTAGTGCAAGCAGTCTGTGTCTGGGCAGAGGCTGGAGGAAGGGGGAGAGAAGGGGTTGGGGGCACCTGGTCGGGAGGGGGCTGGAAAGATGGGGTGGAGGGCATGTGAGCAGAGATGTTTGAAATAGTACGCAGTAAGTCAAGGGGAGGTGAGGAAGAGCAGGGTGTGTAGGGGCATAAAGATGCATGGGGGAATACAGAAAAAGTCGAATATATGGCAGGTGACAGACTTTGGAAAGCAGAAGGATGTTTTCTCGTGCGGGACTTCTAAGACCCCAGGGGGTTTAAACGAGGGCAGGAGAGGGGCTGCGGGTCTTAGCCAGACTGCTTGGGTTCAGCCAGACCCCAGTCTCCCCAGGACCACACAAACTGAGAGCATCCACCCGCAATGGTCTGTGCACTCCCCACCACCACCAACACACACACAGCCCCGCAGGTCAATTAGGATGAATCCCCAGGGGCCATGCAGCGCCCCCATGCAGTGTGCAGACTAAGTGCCCTGTACCCCAGAGTCAAGTGGGCTGTTCAGCATACGCCCCCCCCACCTCCTGTGGGGTGTAAAGATACCTTGCGCCATCCCCAGTGTTATGTACAGACTTTCTGTGCGCCCCCTCCCCCCAGACAAGTGAAAATGCAACCCCGCTGGGACCGTAGTGTCTGATTCCCTCCCTCTCTTGGGGCTTGGAGGCAAAGCCCACCTTTCCAGGTTATAAAGCGTGAATGCCCCCTCCCAACCATGGTGCTGTCTAGACTCCCTCCTCCCCCACTGGTAAGAATGAGGCAGTGCCCCCCTCCCACACCCCAAAACCACACGCACACCCCCGTGTCACCGAAGAACGAGAGCCCCCGCAAACTCTGAAGGCTGACCCTCCCCACCCCAACCCCGCAGACTGCACCTGTCTGCGCCCCGGTGATTCACGGTGACGTCTGTTACATTACCGGGCACTGCAGGCCACCGCCGTGTACTTCAAACACTGATTTATGTCTCGAGACTGTACCGTTGGTGCTGATTGACATCAACGCCATGCCGAGATCAAGTTCACTTATCTATCTGCGCAGCCGTCTGCCTCTGCCGAGACCACGTCTACTGGTGTAACTGTCTTTAAACCTGCCTCAACCCCGGCTATTTCTTCATCTTTTCTCCTGTCCGTCAGTTTCTCTACTTATGTATGTACCTTTCTGCCTTTGATTGGTCTATCTATCTATCTATCTATCTATCTATCTATCTATCTATCTATCTATCTATCTATCTATCTTTCTTTCTGTCTGTCTGTCTGTCGTGCCGGACTATCCCGGATCTATATTTTCTATGTACCTTGCCATCTCTCTATATATCATATTTACCTTCCGACCGTTCTATCCATTCCTTTTATCCTGTTTGTCTGTTCCTCCTATTTACCTTTCTAGCTGTACATGTCTGTCTGCCCCTCTGGCTCTCTTTTCTTCTTTGCCTTCTGCTCTTATTACGTCATGTCACTGGCTTTCTAACTATATGTTTGCCTTTCTATATGACTGTCCATCTTGGTCTGACTGTGTCTCTCTGCCCCATTTCTGTATACATATCTACGCACTTGTTTCTAATAATCGCCTGCCGGCTCGTGTGTGCCTCTGTCTGCCTTTCAATCCGTCTACTCCCATCTACAAATGTGCCCCTGCCCTTCACTTTTCACTGGCACAATCGTAAAAAGTGACAACCCCCCTCTTTAAGGTCGCCCACTTCCACCCCATGGTCGCAGCGTCTAGCCCTGTAGTACAGGTGAGCCTAAGTGTGCAGAAGTTGGTATGGGGTTTTTACCTGTCGTGCACAAACACCAGCGTGCAAGGACTCTCGTTTTCAATGATTAATAGCGGCGCAGCCTGAGCCGCGAGGTAAGCCCCACTGTACCGTCGGTACAGTCCTGCTGTTTCGTCAACCGGCGTGGCAGCTTTGGGACCTGGTATGCCCAATGGAGAAATGATTACGTGCATTACAGGCGGGTGAAGTTGTTAGTTCGCAACCCTTTGTGGAAATACCATTGAAAACGAGAGTCCTTGCACGGAGACTGCAAACGCGTCGGGCGGGACTGGAATAAGGCGAAGCACCTTTGCTGTCTGTTATGCAGTTTCTTCATTAAAGAAGTTGGCTATGGAACTTACCAGTGTGGGCTCCTCATTGCAGGCAACTTTGTGGTTTGGATATATATATATTTTTTTTTTTTTGTATATGCAGCTAAGTGCTCCGGGATTCCCTTATGTGGACGGGACTATTAAATGCTTATGACTATCAATGGAGATCCCATACAAGAGAATGTGCCAGATTTTGCCATAAAAGGATAAGTTACTTACCTGTATTCCTGGTTCTCTTCCAGGGGTATACTCTTCAAAGTCATAAGCACTGAATAGTCCCGCCCACGTGTGGGGACCCCGGAGCATTAACAAAAAATATATGCATATACTCCTATATATATATATATATGCATATACTCCGATATATATATATATATATGCATATACTCCGATTATATATATATATATATATATATATATATATATATATATATATATATATATCCAAACACGAGTTTGCTCCTTCCGTCCCCCCTCGCCCAAGGTAGGTAGATCGTCGTTTGTCGGCGGAGCGTGCCGGCATTACTATTCATCCATAACCAATTTAGACGATCACAAAGAGGATTTTATCACCACCAGTTCTTTTAATTTCTCAGTAACGCGTTTCGCCTGTCACAGCAGGCTTGCTCACACACTGAGGTGTGGGAAAAGCATGAATATATAACGTGAAGTACAAACATATGAAATCAAAAACAGACCAAATTCAAGCAGGCCTGAAATGTATGTTCCTATGGCGGCCATTATAGAGTGGTACTTTTATAATGTATATTGTATTAAACAAGTGCTATACGTCAGATTCTTTTACTGACATTGCAATTCTAGCTTAACAAATATATACATATTGACATAGTGCTCTGTATATTTATAGCAGTCTTGGGTTTTACTGGTATCGACATAGTGCCATATTATCCTAAGGAGTAGACTATTCCTAAGCCTGACCAAGAGCGTTCATATTTTTCTTCATGCAATATGCTATCCCACAAAATTCTCTTACCAAATTAAATCTAGTAAAGTAAAACCAGTTCTTTACAATCAAGTGCTTCTCTATTTCCCTCTATTCACGTCTAAATAATAATATATACAGAAAAGAACACAAATGATTATTAGTAACAGAAGAGTTCTCTTATCTGTACTGTGTAGTTATTGTCTCTCTCATCACTCTATTCCGTGATGTCGAAGAAAAGGGTAGGGGGAGTCGCGGATCCATTCCTGGGTCGGCCCCTTCCTTTCCTCCTGTGATAAATAAAAGAAAACACAAACATTTTCATAATTATATTATGGTTACGGTTAAAACTTGATTCTACATATATGATACACATCATGTTCTGCACAATATATTCTGATAAAAAATCTACACACTCATAGTTTCCACTACCTGTTAATAGAAAATTTTTACACAGATTTCCTATAGTTACAAGTGGAATTAATGTTCACGTAAATGTACATTTAGTTCTTCGTCCTGATTGTGCCCCCCCGGGAATTTGGTCTGCAGATTAATGATATGCCAGGATTCCCGTTGTCTGAGTTGGAGCTCCCTATTTCCACCTCGTCTGTTATATTCAATCTGCTCTATTGCATAGTAAGTTAGTAGCGAGCTATTAGAGAGATGGTACTCAGCGAAGAGTCTCGCTACAGGGTAATGTGGGTCTTTGTTGTTAATTGCCCTCATATGTTCCATCACTCTCTTTTTGGCAGCCAGGGTAGTGCTGCCTACATACCGTAGTTTGCACGGGCACTCTAAAACACCAGATGGTACCTTTTCGAAAAAACAATGGATAACTGTGAAATCTTTGGCAGAAGATGAAAATCTAGTTATCCGCCCGGCTGATAAAGGCGGAAATATTGTTCTGTGGGATTGTACTATGTACATAGAAGAAGCACATAAACAATTGAAAGACCCTAAATTCTATGTAGACACTAATATGGAAGAATACAATGATAGCATCATCAAAATTTGGAATATGTTAACCAATTGGAAAGACCGAGGAATCTTGGAATGGGAAGAATTTTGCTATCTAAAAAAGACTATCCTAAACTTCCAAACTTCTACCTCCTGCCCAAAACCCATAAGAATGCCACTATACCACCAGGGAGACCTATTGTATCATCCATAGGGTGTGTCTCAGAACATATATCTAAATACGTGGATTACTTCCTTCGTGAATATGTGATGACTCTACCATCCTATACCAAGGACACTAAAGATTTTTTGAGTAAAATAAAGGATGTGATTTGGGAAGAAGATTACCAACTTATAACTATGGATGTGAATAGCCTATATTCCATAATAGATCATGAACTAGGCATACAATGTTGTTATCACTTTCTCAAAAGAAGGAACATATGCTACATGGAACACTCAAAAATGTTATTGGAAATGATAAAATTCTGTTTATCTAATAATATTTTTATATTTAATGAAACCATGTTTAAACAAGTCCTCGGTACTGCGATGGGGACTTGTTTCGCCCCGAGTTTTGCTAATCTTTTTCTCGGGGTGTGGGAGGAAGAAATCCAGAATGATTTAAGGGAGAACGAAACTAATGGAATGATTATCAAATGGCTAAGATATATTGACGATCTCTTTTTGATATGGAAAGGTAGTGAGGAGAGTGCGAAAACATTTATTGAGAAATTGAATAGCAACAACTTCAACCTGAAACTGACATACAATATCAGTAAAACAGCTATTGAATTCTTAGATGTGGTAGTAGAGGTGAGAGAGAACAAAATTTGTACCAAATTACACAGAAAAGAAACTGCAGGGAACAGTCTTCTCCATGCCCTAAGCAGCCACCCGGAGACACTCAAATGGAGTATACCATTTGGAGAACTGCTTAGGGCAAGGAGAAATTGCAGTACCCACGAAGATTTTGAAAGAGAACAGGAAATTATGCTAATTAGATTTAAGGATAGAGGATATCCGAAATGGGTACTTGAAAGAGCAAAAGACAAGGTCAGCAAAATCCCTAGAGAAGAGACACTACAAGAGAGAACTCCTGTAGTCAAAGAAAATCAAGCAAGAGTCATCCTAACACACAATTCAGAATCGAAAAGATTTCCAAAATCTTAAATCAAAATTGGAATATCTTGACATGTGAACCTACCTTGGCCAATGATTTACCCAGACGCCCTCAGATAACATATAGAAAAGGAAAGAATCTTAAGGACATCCTCATGAAAGGTGACATAAGCAGCAAACATGTAAATACATGTCTTAACCTCAAGGGATTCTTCCCATGTGGACATTGCAGGGCATGTCGTAATAGCCACATGCGGAAGAAATACCAAACGCCTACATATGAGAAAAGTATAGAACAGTTCCTTACATGTGGCTCTAACTACGTCATCTATGTTTTAGAGTGCCCGTGCAAACTACGGTATGTAGGCAGCACTACCCTGGCTGCCAAAAAGAGAGTGATGGAATATATGAGGGCAATTAACAACAAAGACCCACATTACCCTGTAGCGAGACTCTTCGCTGAGTACCATCTCTCTAATAGCTCGCTACTAACCTACTATGCAATAGAGCAGATTGAATATAACAGACGAGGTGGAAATAGGGAGCTCCAACTCAGACAACGGGAATCCTGGCATATCATTAATCTGCAGACCAAATTCCCGGGGGGCCACAATCAGGACGAAGAACTAAATGTACATTTACGTGAACATTAATTCCACTTGTAACTATAGGAAATCTGTGTAAAAATGTTCTATTAACAGGTAGTGGAAACTATGAGTGTGTAGATTTTTTATCAGAATATATTGTGCAGAACATGATGTGTATCATATATGTAGAATCAAGTTTTAACCGTAACCATAATATAATTATGGAAATGTTTGTGTTTTCTTTTATTTAATCACAGGAGGAAAGGAAGGGGCCGACCCAAGAATGGATCTGCGACTCCCCCTACCCTTTTCTTCGACATCACGGAATAGAGTGATGAGAGAGACAATAACTACACAGTACAGATAAGAGAACTCTTCTGTTACTAATAATCATTTGTGTTCTTTTCTGTATATATTATTATTTAGAAGTGAATAGAGGGAAATAGGGAAGCACTTGATTGTAAAGAACTGGTTTTTACTTTACTAGATTTAATTTGGTAAGAGAATTTTGTGGGATAGCATATTGCATGAAGAAAAATATGAACGCTCTTGGTCAGGCTTAGGAATAGTCTACTCCTTAGGATAATATGGCACTATGTCGATACCAGTAAAACCCAAGACTGCTATAAATATACAGAGCACTATGTCAATATGTATATATTTGTTAAGCTAGAATTGCAATTGTCAGTAAAAAGAATCTGACGTATAGCACTTGTTTAATACAAAATACGTTATAAAAGTACCACTCTATAATGGCCGCCATTGTAGGAGAGTAGGATCTGCGTCACAGGGGTACCCCCACTTTTTGCTGATACTTCACTGGTTTTCGACATTAGTCTGGCTGGGGCCCTGCTATTCAGAACCCCAGCCTAGCTGTTTCCACTTTAAAAGGGTCTCCATGTGCCTTAGGCACATCACTGATTGGGATCTGGAGTGCCCTTGTAAGTCCCTAGTATATGGTATACTATGTACCAAGGGCATAGGTACCTCAGAGGCCTGCCAGGGGCTGCAGCATGTATTATGCCACCCCTGGTAGGCCATCCAAACTGACACCACAGGTCTGCTACTGCAGCCTGGGTAAGGTGGTGCATGCACCCCTTGCTGTGGTATAGGTTACCTATATCACTAAAAGCATACACACATATAAACCTATAAGTCACTCCTAAGGCAGGCCTTATCAATCCTAAAGGCAGAGTGCATGGTTCCTATGTGAGAGGGTGCCCCTGCATGAGCAGGGCCCCTCTGCAGCGTTCGGAGACCATCTCTGATGCTGTTTGTAGTGCAGCCTGACCATATACTCTTAAACGCATTATATCCTCGCGGTAAAATGCTAACTATGGAATGGCTGCACCTAAACATGTCGTGTTTGGTGTCAAACATCTTGGAATACTACCCCCCGCCAATCCTGGCGGCGGGGGTAGCATTCCACCCTTCTAGAGGGAAAGGCATGTTAACTCTGACGAGTCCGGTAACTTCTTTCCAGAGCCCTGGCATCACAAAATGGATGCTGCTGCCACAGACACGAGTCTGGCCTCCTGCTGCTGGACGAAACTCCGGCAGGGGAGGCCTGGACAATAGGTTTCCTGTCCCAGGGAGGTGTGACCACCTCCCCAGACAGGACAATGTGTATTGGGGCTGGGCGGGAGCACTTTCGGATGCTTTGAAGTCCTGCACTGGGGGCACATTTGGTGTCCCTGTGCATACCCCAGTTCAAACCGGATCAGGGGCTTGCAGCCCCTGCTTTGGCGCGAACTGGACAAAGGGAAAGGGGTGTAGCCACCCCTCTGCCCTGACCCACCCATAGGTGGGGCCACAGAGTAGTCCATCCCCTATTTTTAGAATAAAGGTAGGAACCCAGTCCCTAGGACTTTAGATATACCTGGACGAAACTCTGAAACAGAATCCTGGACCTTCGACGCTCTACTCACGATTAGAGGACTGAAGAATCTCCCTTGGGGTCAAGGAGTGACTCCCCTGCTTGGCAGGCACCAAAGAAGCATCTGTCCGGTTCGCATCACTGAAGCTCCCGTCGGACGCCGAAGTCATCGCATCACCAGAGGTAGATT
This sequence comes from Calotriton arnoldi, assembly GCA_963921515.1. Lineage (NCBI taxonomy): Eukaryota > Metazoa > Chordata > Amphibia > Caudata > Salamandridae > Calotriton > Calotriton arnoldi. Next base: position 8,573 of record CAWUFW010018309.1, on the reverse strand, counting down.
CTCAGACTTCCCCGAGGCTACCCTGAGTCCCCAGCAAAGCTGAGGCCCGTGGCTATCGTGGGTGACTTGAGACCGTGACCCCTGGACACCGAGCACATTTGCAAGTGCACCATCTTCTGGGTCTCCCAAGAAGTCGTGCTTTGGGCTCCGAGTAGCCCTAGCCTCCAGCACCACCTGCACCGAAGATCACTGGCCCCCACTCCACGAGTGTCCTGTAAGCCAGCTCCACGTGCGGCGTCACGAGGCTCCTTCGCGGTCGCTAGCCCGTTGGCTAGTAGCCCTTAACGAAGGCCAATCTTTTCTTTACTTGGCAGTCTGGTTGCTCCAGGCCTGCCCTCACTTACCCTCGCTGGGTGAGTTCCCCAGACCTTGCTGGTCTGCATCATCGACGATCCACATCTTACTCGAGACTTGCCGTTGCCAAGGCTTGTTGGGTCCAATCTGGTCGCCGACACTTCTGCACTCGACAGACATCGAGCAACAGCCCGAATCCTGCTCCTGGTTGCCGACAACGCCTCCCGGACCTCGTGGCTGAAGAGTCAAGACGACCGTCATCGAACCTGAAGCACTCGACATCGGTGGGCATCTGTCCATCACCTCCCTGGTCACTGGCTAGTGACCCAGACTCTGTCCCCTCTGCTTTCAGGTTCTTCAGAACTCCGATCCACTCTTGGATCCACCCGGACACTTTTCTCCTGGTCGCCAGCAGCACTTTGCAGCAGATCGCCATAAGAACCGACGACGAAACCCGACCCCGAAAGGCACCTATGCACCCGGCTTCCCTGGGTGAGGTAACACGAGTACTCCGGTGCTCCCGTGGGTAGAGACTCTTCAAAGTCCTAGATCTCAAAGGGTTTTGTCCTAGTCCTCTTTAAAGTGTCCCTTTCCTCTATTTTCCCGATCCCGACTTTCTCCATAGAAGTTAACGGCGTATCGCGGTTGTGTATTTACACTGCACGCGTCTCCCGTGGGTCCCCTGTGTCACTACCTTGGGTGGTTCCTTGTGGTCCAAGCACTTCTAGAGGCTCTAGGCCTAGTGTCTAGTTCAGTCGTGGTTCGCATACCACTTTATTGGTATATGGTTTGAGTACGCCCCTAGGGCCCAAACGTGTATTTGTGCTATTACTGTGATTTAAGATCTTATAACCTATGTACTTCGAACTCTAGCCTCATAAAGAGACTAGAGGGGTGTGTTTAGTAATAAATACATATATTTTGAATATATACCTGGTGTGGTGCTCTTTCATTTGGTCACTCAAGAGATTATAGACTGGTAAAACAAGCTGCTTTACATTCCTTCAAGACTTAGCCTGAAGGCTGCTCTCCATAGCTACCACTAGGATAGCTTTCAATAAGGTTGTCTTTAACCTACCTACCATAAGAGTCGATTTGGACTGGTGCACGGTGCCCACTATAATTAGTGGACAGCATATGCCAGGCCAACTTCTCACATTGGTGTGCAGCGTGTGGGATTCCAGCTTGCTATTGTTTTACCAGATAATCTCAATTGAATTGATCAACTGAAAACCACTAAAGGTACCTAAGGTACATATAATTTAAGCTTAGAATATCAGTAAGTTCTACTGAACTTAGAGTTGTGTGTTAAGGGATAGCACAACCCTTTCTACAACTCAAGAGAGTTTAGTAGGCCACACTAGAGTAGGTAGTGCATACACCACACCACACTAGTAATGTCTTTAAAAGCAGGATCCAAAGATGCCCTGCAGGAAGCCATTGAGCTTCCCCCTCCAAGTATGACACACTCCCATTCTTGGAACTGAGAGCTTTGTGTAACGTGAGGAAATTAAGGACAGGCCAAAGTCCCACCACCCAACACCTCCAGGAGTTGTTGGTGGCTTATGATCTTAGTAAGTCTTCAGAGACTGAAGGGGTAGGAGCAGAGGGTGGGCCAGCAGATGAGGAAGGGGCCAGGGGTACTACTACCCCCAGCCCCCTCTGAAACTGACCAGGAGGGTGACAATGACCCTGACCTGGAGAACCCAATCCCTTCTGGGGAAGATGAAGATGAGGATCTGGAGAACCACACCTTTGTCCCCCAGGAAGGATTATGAGTGTGCTCAGAAAGTCTAGGTCTCCTTCTCAGGAGTCTAACCACTCTGGCACCTCCATAGGGAGCTCTGTTTCTTCTCACAGGAGGGAATCCTCTCATGAGAGAAGAAAGAGACTGGTCCAGTATGAGGAAACTCAACTGGAGATCAGGAAGAAGCAATTGGCTTTAGATAGAGAATCCCTAGATCTCCTTAAAGAGAGAAGAAAGTTGGGACTAGAGTCCCATGGTGGCAGCCATGTCCCTAGAGATAGGGAAAGGTCCTATGACCATAGGAACCTGAGCAAGATTGTCCCTCCCTACCAGAGTGGGGATGATATCCACAAATGGATAACTGCTTTAGAGAGGGCCTGTAAAGTACAGAAGGTCCCTCAGGAGCAGTGGGCGGCAATCTTGTGGCTCTCCTTTGCTGACAAAGGTAGAGACAAGCTCCTCACTGTTAGAGAGGAGGATGCTGACAATTACAAGGTCTTGAAGAGTGCTCTTATTGATGGGTTTGGCCTAACCACTGAACAGTACAGGTTGAAGTTCAGAGACACCCAAAAGCACAGACTCAAGACTGGGTAGACTATGTGGATTGTTCTGCCAAGGCTCTGGAAGGCTGGTTGATGGGCAGTAAGGTGTGTGACTTCTCAGGATTGTATAATCTGATAATGAGGGAGCAGATTCTTAATAACTGTCAAAACCAGCTGTTGCATCAGTACCTGGTTGACTCTGATCTGACCTCTCCCCAAGAATTGGGAAAGAAGGCAGACAAATGGGTCAGAACCAGGGTGAAGCAGAAGGTACAGAACCAAGGTGGGGAAACCAAGAAGCAAGATGCTAAGAACTCTGACAAGGGTGGGGAGAAGGGTAAAGATCAAAAGTCTTCATCAGGCCCCCAAAAATCTTCTTCTGGTGGGGATTCCCAGTCTACCAAGGGTAAAGGCCAAAGAAAACCATGGTGCAAGGTCTGTAAGCAAAAGACCCACTGGACCAGTGATTGCACCAAGTCCAAAGACTCAAGTCCAGCACCCACCAATGCCCCTAAGGCACCTGTTCCCCCTAGTACAGTTGGTGGAAGTGCTCCAGCAAAGGGTTTAGTAGGGTTCACCCTGGGAACTGAGTTGGGCTCTGACTTAGTCAGGGAACTGACTCAGGCTGTGTTAGTCTGTGATGGAGGCATGGATGTGACCTCCACTGTGAGTCCCAGTAATCTGGGCAAGTACAGACAACAGCCTTTAATCAATGGACGAGAGGCTTTGGCATTTAGGGACACAGGGGCAAGTGTCACAATGGTGACACAAGACCTTGTGCTACCTGGGCAAGTTATGCTTGGTGAGATGTACCAAGTGACCAATGCTAGCAATGTCAGAACAGACCATACTCTGGCAGTTGTTAACTTCTCCTGGGGAGGGGTAACTGGCCTTAAGAAGGTTGTGGTAAGTGCAAACCTACCAGTCGAATGCTTGCTTGGCAATGACTTAGAGACTTCTGCTTGGGCAGAAGTGGAGCTCAGGACCCATGCAGAAATGCTGGGGATCCCTGCAGATGTGTTTGCTGTGACCAGGTCACAAGCTAAACTGTCTAAAACTGAACAGGCCTTGGATTCTGGAAGAATGGACCAAGTGCCTTCCAAGAGGAGGAGTAGTAGGGTTAAGGCAGTGCCTTCCCCCTTGGCTCAGGAGGAAGATCAGTCCCTTGAGGGGGATGATCTCAGCCCTGAAGAAGGAACTGTCCCAGAGGAACTTGAACCTGAACAGGTTGAGTTCTTGGGGACAGGGGGACCTTCTAGGGCAGATCTGAGCCAGGAGCAGCAGAGCTGCCCCTCCCTTGAACCCCTCAGACAGCAAGCTGCTGCTGAGGCTGCTGGGAAAGCTAGTGGTCCCCATACAGTGTATTGGGATGATGGACTCCTGTACTCAGAGAGTAGAGACCCCAAGCCTGGTGCTACCAGGAGGTTGGTAATACCTTTGAAGTTCAGGGGCTTCCTATTGACCCTAGCCCATGATATTCCCTTAGCAGGACACCTGGGCCAGAACAAGACTTGGGACAGAATTGTCCCTCACTTTCACTGGCCCCACATGTCTGAAGACAGTAAGGAGTTTTGTCGCTCCTGTGTAACCTGCCAAGCCAGTGGCAAAGCAGGTGGCACTACAAAGGCCCCCTGATACCACTACCTGTGGTGGGGGTGCCCTTTGAGAGGGTAGGGATTGACATTGTTGGTCCCATGGATCCCCAAACAGCCTCTGGGCACAGGTTTATCCTGGTGGTAGTGGATCATGCCACCAGGTACCCAGAAGCTATACCCCTTAGGACCACTACAGCACCTGTGGTGGCAAGGGCCCTCCTGGGAATTTTCTCAAGAGTGGGCTTTCCTAAGGAGGTGGTATCAGACAGGGGTGCAAACTTCATGTCTGGGTACTTAAAGGCAATGTGGAAGGAGTGTGGAGTTACTTATAAGTTCACCACACCCTATCACCCACAATGCAATGGTTTAGTTGAGAGATTCAACAAAACCTTGAAGGGCATGATTAAAGGGCTCCCAGAAAAGCTTAGGCGTAGATGGGACATACTCTTGCCCTGCCTTTTATTCGCATATAGGGAGGTGCCTCAGAAGGGGGTTGGGTACAGCCCTTTTGAACTTCTGTTTGGCCACCCTGTGAGGGGTCCACTGTGCTTGGTGAAGGAAGGATGGGAGTTACCTCTCAAGCCCCCAAAGCAAGATATAGTGGACTATGTACTTGGTCTCCGCTCCAGGATGGCTGAGTACATGAAAAAGGCAACCAAAAACCTTGAGGCTAGCCAGGAACTTCAGAAGGCCTGGCATGACCAAAGGCTGTTCTGACTGTTTACCAGCCAGGACAGAAGGTGTGGGTGTTGGAGCCAGTGGCCCCAGCAGCTCTCCAAGACAAATGGAGTGGACCCCACACTATTGTTGAGCAGAAGGGTGAGGTCACTTACTTAGTGGACCTGGGAACACCCAGGAGTCCCCAAAGCGTTCTCCATGTCAACAGACTTAAGCCATATGTGGACAGGGCAGACATGGGCTTGCTCATGGCTACTGATGAAGGGCAGGAGGAAGAGAGTGACCCACTCCCTGACCTGCTCTCACAGAACCCTGACGATGGGTCAGTTGATGGTGTAGCCTTGGCAGGCAGCCTCACTACCCAGCAACAAACTGACTGCAGGCAAGTCCTCAATCAGTTTAGGCATATGTTTTCACTGACACCCAGTCAGACCACCTGGTGCACTCATGAAGTGGACACTGGGGACAGTCTGCCTATTAAAAACAAGATTTATAGGCAACCTGACCATGTCAGGGACTGTATCAGGACTGAAGTCCAGAAGATGTTGGAATTGGGAGTGATTGAGCCCTCAGATAGCCCTTGGGCTAGTCCAGTAGTCCTAGTACCTAAACCTCACACCAGTGGTGGGAAAAGAGAGATGAGGTTTTGTGTAGACTACAGGGGCCTCAATGCAGTCACTAGGACTGATGCCCATCCAATACCAAGGGCAGATGAGCTCATAGATACTTTGGCCTCTGCCAAATATCTCAGCACATTTGACCTAACAGCTGGCTACTGGCAGATCAGACTAGATGATACTGCAAAGCCCAAAACAGCATTTTCAACCCCTAGTGGGCATTGTCAATTTGTGGTAATGCCCTTTGGTCTGAAAAATGCACCTGCCACTTTCCAGAGGTTGGTGAACACAGTTCTCACAGGACTGGAGGCCTATAGTGCAGCTTATCTAGATGATATTGCTGTCTTTAGCTCCACCTGGGAGGATCACCTGGTCCACCTCAGGAATGTTTTACAGGCCCTGCAAAGGCAGGCCTGACTATCAAGGCCACTAAGTGCCAGATAGGGCAGAGTCAGGTTGTGTACCTGGGCCACCTTGTGGGTGGAGGCCAGGTTCAACCTTTGCAGAGCAAGATCCAGACCATCATGGACTGGACTGCTCCCACTACCCAGACTCAGGTGAGAGCCTTCTTAGGCCTGACTGGGTACTATAGGAGATTTGTCAAGGGGTATGGATCAATAGTGACACCCTTGGATGACTTAACTTCTAAGAAAATGCCCAAAAAGGTTCAGTGGACAGTTAGCTGTCAAAAGGCATTTGATGACCTCAAGCAGACCATGTGCACTGCTCCAATTCTGCAGAGTCCTGATTACTCCAAGAAGTTCATTGTTCAAACTGATGCATCTGAATTGGGGGTAGGGGCTGTACTGTCACAATTGAATGAAGAAGGTCAGGATCAGCCAGTAGCTTTTATTAGCAGAAGGCTGACCCCTAGAGAGAAACGTTGGTCAGACATAGAGAGGGAGGCCTTTGCTGTGGTCTGGGCTCTGAAGAAGTTGAGGCCATACTTGTTTGGTACACACTTCCTGGTTCAGACAGACCATAAGCCCCTCTTATGGCTAAAACAAATGAAGGGTGAAAACCCCAAACTGCTTAGGTGGTCCATTTCCCTACAGGGGATGGACTTTACAGTGGAACATAGGCCTGGGAGTAACCATGCGAATGCAGATGGACTCTCTAGGTATTTCCACTTAGAACATGAAGACTTAACTGGGCAAGGTTAGTTTAATGTCCCTACGTTTGGGGGGTTGTGTAGGAGAGTAGGATCTGCTTCACAGGGGTACCCCCACTTTTTGCTGATACTTCACTGGTTTTCGACATTAGTCTGGCTGGGGCCCTGCTATTCAGAACCCCAGCCTAGCTGTTTCCTCTTTAAAAGGGTCTCCATGTGCCTTAGGCACATCACTGATTGGGATCTGGAGTGCCCTTGTAAGTCCCTAGTATATGGTATACTATGTACCAAGGGCATAGGTACCTCAGAGGCCTGCCAGGGGCTGCAGCATGTATTATGCCACCCCTGGTAGGCCATCCAAACTGACACCACAGGTCTGCTACTGCAGCCTGGGTAAGGTGGTGCATGCACCCCTTGCTGTGGTATAGGTTACCTATATCACTAAAAGCATACACACATATAAACCTATAAGTCACTCCTAAGGCAGGCCTTATCAATCCTAAAGGCAGAGTGCATGGTTCCTATGTGAGAGGGTGCCCCTGCATGAGCAGGGCCCCTCTGCAGCGTTCGGAGACCATCTCTGATGCTGTTTGTAGTGCAGCCTGACCATATACTCTTAAACGCATTATATCCTCGCGGTAAAATGCTAACTATGGAATGGCTGCACCTAAACATGTCGTGTTTGGTGTCAAACATCTTGGAATACTACCCCCCGCCAATCCTGGCGGCGGGGTAGCATTCCACCCTTCTAGAGGGAAAGGCATGTTAACTCTGACGAGTCCGGTAACTTCTTTCCAGAGCCCTGGCATCACAAAATGGATGCTGCTGCCACAGACACGAGTCTGGCCTCCTGCTGCTGGACGAAACTCCGGCAGGGGAGGCCTGGACAATAGGTTTCCTGTCCCAGGGAGGTGTGACCACCTCCCCAGACAGGACAATGTGTATTGGGGCTGGGCGGGAGCACTTTCGGGTGCTTTGAAGTCCTGCACTGGGGGCACATTTGGTGTCCCTGTGCATACCCCAGTTCAAACCGGATCAGGGGCTTGCAGCCCCTGCTTTGGCGCGAACTGGACAAAGGAAAGGGGTGTAGCCACCCCTCTGCCCTGACCCACCCATAGGTGGGGCCACAGAGTAGTCCATCCCCTATTTTTAGAATAAAGGTAGGAACCCAGTCCCTAGGACTTTAGATATACCTGGACGAAACTCTGAAACAGAATCCTGGACCTTCGACGCTCTACTCACGATTAGAGGACTGAAGAATCTCCCTTGGGGTCAAGGAGTGACTCCCCTGCTTGGCAGGCACCAAAGAAGCATCTGTCCGGTTCGCATCACTGAAGCTCCCGTCGGACGCCGAAGTCATCGCATCACCAGAGGTGGATTCCCAGACTTCCCGAGGCTACCCTGAGTCCCCAGCAAAGCTGAGGCCCGTGGCTATCGCGGGTGACTTGAGACCGTGACCCCTGGACACCGAGCACATTTGCAAGTGCACCATCTTCTGGGTCTCCCAAGAAGTCGTGCTTTGGGCTCCGAGTAGCCCTAGCCTCCAGCACCACCTGCACCGAAGATCACTGGCCCCCACTCCACGAGTGTCCTGTAAGCCAGCTCCACGTGCGGCGTCACGAGGCTCCTTCGCGGTCGCTAGCCCGTTGGCTAGTAGCCCTTAACGAAGGCCAATCTTTTCTTTACTTGGCAGTCTGGTTGCTCCAGGCCTGCCCTCACTTACCCTCGCTGGGTGAGTTCCCCAGACCTTGCTGGTCTGCATCATCGACGATCCACATCTTACTCGAGACTTGCCGTTGCCAAGGCTTGTTGGGTCCAATCTGGTCGCCGACACCTCTGCACTCGACAGACATCGAGCAACAGCCCGAATCCTGCTCCTGGTCGCCGACAACGCCTCCCGGACCTCGTGGCTGAAGAGTCAAGATGACCGTCATCGAACCTGAAGCACTCGACATCGGTGGGCATCTGTCCATCACCTCCTGGTCACTG